>BLKR01003118.1:42500-160249 GCA_011170035.1 Teleogryllus occipitalis
CGCTGAGCGCGTCGAGGCCTGAACAATGCCTGCATTCCAGCGGCATGACGCTCGCCTTCCGAGGCGCCCCAACGCGAGCCCCACAGCGGAAACCGCCCATCCGCTCTCCCCCCTGCGCTGGGCCGCGCCCCGCATTCCTCACCAGCCACGGCTACCGCCGCCCAGCACCCCCAAGCCGAGCCCCCTAACGGACGCCGCTCACCTCCCCCCCACGCGCCAAAGCCCCGGTGCAGCTGCACCGCCGCCCGCGTCGGCCGCACCCGCCCGGCGCCCCCAACAGGAGCCCCACAGCGGCCGATACCTCATGCCCCCTCCCCCAGGTGACGTGACGCGCGCTTAAGGAAAACGGGACCGGGGCCGGGCCCGCTTCGCCGGGCGCCCCCAGCAGGGGCCCCCGCGGCGAGCGCGGGTCCGCACCCCCTCCCCACATTCCTTGCATTCCGGGGCGCCTTCCAGGAAAACCCAGTAGCAGCCAGCGCGACTGGTGGCCCTCAGCCTAACCAAGTTCGTCCCGAGCCCCACTAGTACGGCGCTCCGTTTACAGGGCGCGCCGCGCCCCCCCTCGGCCCTGGAGGTTCGGCCTGGCGCCGCCGGTGCGCGCCGCGCGCTCTGCGCGTCGCGCGCCGCGCCGGCCCGGGCCGCGCCGCTGGGGCAGTGGGGGGCGCCGCCGCCCAACTCCCCGGAGAGAGCGCGCCGCGACCGAAGGCCGCCCCCCCGCGACCTCTCGCGCCCGCGGGCGCGCCGTCCCCTTCGCCCCCCGCTAGGCCCCATGCGCGCCGCGGTTGGCACACGAGCGCACGCCCCCGCCCTCCCACCTCCCCCAACCCCCTCACGCCTCACATCACAGGATGCGGGGGGGGGCGCCCTGCCCCCCCCCCGCCGACTGGCCGCCGCCTCCGCCCGCCGCCCCCGTGGCCGTGGCCACCCGCCGCCGCCACCCCACGCCGGCCCATCTCTCATATCACAAATCACATAAAACGTGATTAGCCCGGCTAATTGACTAAGCGACTATCTAGCGGACCAGATTCAGTGTGCTTGTGTTTTTGCCTATTCATTGTTCATCTCCCACTGGGTAACATGCCGAACAGAAGAAGGATACGCAGCCCCTCCCCGGCCGAACTGGACGAAGGGCGCATAGACCTGGACGCCCTAGATGCCCTCGACCGCCTCAGCCCGCGAGATCTGAAAGCTACGCTACGCGCGCACAAGGCGCGCGCCCAGCGCGCCGGCACCCCCGCCTCCTCCACTTCGTCTGGCCGCAGGTCAGCGGCCAGCCAGCCGAGCCGCATACAGCCGCGCCGTGATGCGAAATCCCGGGCGAGCTCGCGTGCGAGCGGGGACGAAGAGCTCCCCCCCTTCATTGATCTAGAGAGCGAGGTGCCCCCCACCCGCCCCGCCTCCCGAGTGACGGTCATTGACCTCGAAATGCAGGAGGCCCCCACCCGGCCAGCATCGCGAGCTTCCGTCACCGCCACTGCAGATCCGGAGCCCCGCGCCCGCCCGGGCTCGCGGGCATCTTCCACGAGCGGCTCCGTGTATGAGGAGGCTCCACTCCTCACGCGGGAGCCGCAACTGGAGGTGATATACGAGGGAGAGTCCCCCGTCCCCCCAACCCTGCTAGTCGCTGCCACCGCCACTCCCACCCACAACTCACCCACTCCCATCGCGGAGTGGAACTTAGAGGAGCAGGAGCTCCTGCACCGATGCACGACCCCCGCCGTGACAGCGCACCCCGCCGCAAACCCCCCGCCCCCTCCCCGTCGCCCCACCCCCGCCCCCCGCACCAGACTCCCAACTCCCGCGCCCCACCATAGCGGGCGCTCCGTCCCCCCACCCCTCCCCTCCACATCCCACGCCCCCGCCCCCGCCCCGCTCGCGGCCGCCGCTCAGGCCCACCCTGCTCCCCGCCCGTCCTCAACAGCAACAGAAGATGAAGCAGAGGCCAACACGACTTCCACAGCTGGCGAGGTGATCCCGCCAGCAATCGTGCAGGCCATCCAGCCGCTAGTCAAAGGCAGGGAAGTTGTCATCCGCCTCCCCACCCCTCAAACGGCCCGATGCCCCGTCTGCCCCGAGTACGCGGCACCTATATCTAATGCCGAACGCAACATTGATAGAGTGAACGCGCTCCGGAGCCACCTGCGGGAGGCACATAACCGCCAGATGTTTAAATTTCTGTGCCTCGGGTGCGGAGATTTCGTTGCCTCCCCCACGCACGCAAGTTCCTGCCGCTTCCTGGCAGATGACGCGGCAGAGCTCACCGGCCCTGCCCTCAACCCCCGCACTGCTAAGGAGCAACCGGTCCAGGACGGGGCGCCCGCCCTACCAACAGTACAACACGACTCCGGTCTTGCCACAATCCCCATGCCCCTCCCCGCATCCGTCCTCTGTGCGGAGTGCGACGCCATGATCTCAAGTGCCATTAAATTGCAGAACCGGCAGAAGGCGGTTATTAAGCACATGGCAGTTGTTCACAACATCCATAGCCACATGCTCTTCTGCCGGGGCTGCAGGTCGCACCTGCAGGAGGGCGTGCTGTGGGCGGGGCACAAGGCTATGTGCCCGGAGGCGCAGCGAGCCGCTCCCCCCCCTCTCCCAGCCTACCTCACTCCCGTCACATGCGACGTGGAGGAGTGCGGGCTAAAGTTCGCCGCGGTGCGCCAGGCGAGGCTGCACCACAAGCAACATTCAGCCCGCAGGCGACGTTTGGGAGCCGGCGGCTCAACCCAAAACTCCGAAGCGGGGAGCCCACTCAGGGCAGATACCTTCTTCTCTAGCCGCGAGCGGGTACAAGTAGTGGAGGATTTAATCATGTTTAATGACTCCATAAATGATCAGCACACCCCCGCCACACCCAGCCGCTCCACTAACCCGAGCGCGTTCGCTCCCGTCCCCGCCGCTCCCAGACCGACGACGTCGCGAACCTTCGCCCCCGTGGCTGATGCCCCGCCACGTCGGCCGCCGTCCGGCGACCTAGGAAGCCGGAGCCCCGCCAAATCACCGATCCCCCACGCCGCCTGCACCAGCGGCCCCCGCCCCGCCGCGTCGGCCCACCCCGACTGCCTGCCTCCACCCCCGCACTTCTACCAGCATCCAGAGGGAGCCGCCACCGGAGACGCGGACGGGGACGCCGATCCCCGCCCAACATCTCCTCACAGGCGGTTACTGACGGGCTACCCAGGCCCGCCGCCCAACCCGCCCAGAGCGGCGCAGAAGCGCCGCCCCGCCCCCGCTCGGCCCACCCAGACGCCCATGCTAGCCGCGCCCCCCCTAACGCCCCCCTCCCCGCACCCCCGCCCCTACTCTCCCTCAACATCCCCGTCCCACCGCAACTCCGCCGCACACCCACTCCCCCCAACCCCGCCCCCGCGCACCCACGCGCTCACAGGCGGGTTCCCCCTACCCCCCACCCCACGCCCACCCCACGCCCTCCACCGGGCCCGCAGCGGGGGCACACCCGCCCGCCGGCGTCCACCCGCCGCCGAGACGACGATGCCGCCGCCGCAGCGGCGCACCCGGCCGCCCCAGCCCCAGCCGCCGACCCGGCCCCGCCACCGCCGCCGCCGCACCCCCGCCCAAGCCAGCGACGGGGGCGAGGCCACGCGGCGCCCGCCGAACAGCAGCGCAGCACGGACGCCGACGCCAACCCGGAAGAGCGACCTGGCGCCCCGGCCCAGCCCGCCCGCCGGCGCCCGGCGCGCCGCAACCGCGGCCCACGCCCTGCGCCGAGGGTCACGGACGAGCTCCGGGCCGTCGTCGACCGCGCCTGGGACCTTCTCCGGGGCCGGGCCGAGACGACGCAGGACGACATTACTCAATTTACGCGGGATTCACCGAGGAGGTGCGCAAAGGCCTCCGAATCAGGTTCAATCCTGACCCCCCTCCCCCAACCCCCCCCCCCGCCCCCAACCAAACATCGCAGCCACATACAGGCTACAGAGCCGCAAAGCCATGCGGCTCGTAAACGAGAATCAATTCTCCCGCTGCCCCATCCCCGCTCCAACCCTCACCCAACACTTCCTGTCTCCCCACGGGTCGGAGAGTGAAGCCGCGGGGTTTGGCGACGCCTTCCCTGCTGCTGTGGGAAGGGCTGAGCTGAACTCCGCGGAGTTCTCACAGGAAGAGGTCGCCCGGCGCCTAGCGCTAAGCGCTAACACCGCGCCGGGCGCCGACCGTATCACATACGGTCACCTCAAGCAGCTGGACCCGGAAGCTAAACTCCTTACCCTCCTCCTGAACCTGATAAGGAAGGCCGGTAAGATTCCGACGGAATGGCGCACCTCCCGGTCAATCCTGATCTTCAAAAAAGGCGACCCCGGCGACCCTAGCAACTGGCGGCCAATTGCCCTAACCAGCTCCCTGTACAAGCTGTTTACGGGGCTGTGGGCCGCCAGGCTGTCGAAGTGGGCGGAGGACCACCATGCCTTCGCTCCCGCGCAGAAGGGCTTCCGCCCCTTCGACGGCGTCCTGGAACAAAACTTTATGCTGGGGCGTGAGTTGCGGCGCGCCCGTCTGGGAAGAAAGAATTTGAGTCTTGCTCTCCTAGACGTGGCGAACGCCTTCGGCTCCGTCCCGCATGGAGCTATTGCGACCGCCCTTTCTGCCGCGGGCGTCGGCGAGTACTTCGTGGGCCTGGCCAAGCAGCTGTACTCTGGCAGCACGACCCGGTACATGTGTGAGGCCGGGCTCACGGAGGAGATCCCGATGCGCCGCGGCGTCAAGCAGGGATGCCCGCTGTCCGGGTTACTGTTTAACTTGGTTATAGACCCGGTCTTGCGGACCCTGGGCACCGCCGGGGACGCCGCCCCCCCTCCCGCCCTAGCCTATGCAGACGACGTAGCGATCATGGCCCGTGACCCCGCTACCCTCCAGGTCCGCCTCGACCTCGCGGCCTATCACCTCTCCCGCCTCGGCCTCCTTCTGAAGCCTCAGAAGTGCCGCTCCCTTGCCATCCAGAACCGCTCCGTCTCTGCCCACACTTTCCACATCCTCACCACCCCCATCCCCGCCATGGCGGCTCAGGAAGCCACCTCCTACCTCGGCAAGCCCGTCGGCTTCAACCTAGTCGAGTCGTGGGAGGGGCTGAAGGAGCAGCAACGCCTCCTAGATAAAATCGCTGCGTCGGGGCTCCGTGACCACCAGAAGCTGGACGCCCTGGTTCAATACGTCCAGCCGGCCACGGTGTTCCCACTTAGGCTGGGGCGGTATACGAAGGGCATGCTGCGGGAGCTCGACAAGACCGTCCGGACCCGCGCGCGGGAGTTCTTGGGCCTCCCTCACGGAGCGTCTAACGCATTCCTGTACGCGGGACGGGAGGACGGGGGCGTCGGCCTGCTGGAGACCGCCACGGAGGCGGATATCTGGCAGGTCGACAGCACCTACAAGCTCCTGACCAGTCCCGACCGGACGGTGCGGGAGGCGGCAATGGCCGACCTGCGAGAGCAGGCCGCCTACTGCCAGCGAGTGGGCGAGGCCGACGCGGACATATATGCCTATCTTAACGGCGCCGCGCACCCCCGCTCCGGCATAGGCGAGTCCTGCTTCTCCAGGACCCGGCAAGCCTCCCGCCGACTCGGGCTCTCGTGGCGCCCTCCCTCCCACGCCGCCGAAGAAGGGCTCCCCTGCATCGAGCTCCCCGAGGAGATCACGCCCACGTGCCAGCCGAGTCCCGCCGCGGTGGGGCGGCGTGTGGGCACGCTGGACGTGGGCGCGGAGGCAGGCGCGGGGGAGAGTGGCGGGCCAGACGTCGACGGCGCAGAGCAAGTGGACTGGCTCGCCATGCACTGGGATCCATGGCCGGACCCCCAAGCCGGGGAACACGTCATGGACACCCCGCCCCCGCTCCAACTGCCCCCGCCGGTCTCTCCGGGACCTGCTCTGCAGCCGGAGCCCCCGCCTTATGGAGCCGGCGGCACCGCCCCGGAGCCGAGCGCCGACGCGGGAGAGACGGCGCCGCCGGGGACGAGCGACGCCGAGGCGCGGCCCGCCGCCGAGGACGCCGCCCGGACCGTCGCCGCTGACGCCGGCGCCGGGAGCGCTGGCGCCGCCCGCCGCCGCACGATCGACGCCGACGACGCCGCCCCGGCGCCCGCCGACGACGACGCGGTGGCGCCCGCGGAGCCGGGCGAGGCGCAGGAGCCGCCCGCCACCGAGGCCCGCCCGCGGCCGCCGACTCCGACGCCGGCGCCCCGCTTCTCGCAGCTCGGCGCCACACCCCCGCCCCCGGCCCACCCCCCGCCCCCTACCGAGGGCGACCCCGTCGCCACCTTCTTGGCCGCGCCAGCCGACCCAGATGACCCCCTGAGCTGCATCACGACCAAGTCCCGACACCTCCTGGTAAAGCGGATAAGACATCTCATCCACGCCGCCCACGCCAGGAGGTGGAGGGACCAGCAGCTGCAGGGGGTGTTTGCCACGGCGCTGGAAGGGGTGGGCCGGGAGTCCACATTCTACCTTCGGTCGGGCGAGAACATGAGGCCGCCCGTGTACAAGTTTGTGCACGCGGCGCGCCTCAACGTCTCGACCCGGCTGAATCACCAAGGGCAGAATGAGCGTGGAAGCCGCACCTGCCGGCGGGGGTGCAAACAACTTTTCGACGACACCACGCCGGCGTCGGAGACCATCGGGCACGTGATCTCCGAGTGCCGCCCGAACCTCCCCGCCATGAAGCTCCGCCACGACCGCGTCGCTGCACACATAAAGAACGCGGCCGTGGCGAGTGGATGGGCGGTGTTGTTCGAGGACCAGGCGCTCGGAGGGAGGGGGCGCCCGGATCTGGTGATCGGCAAGGGGCACCGGGCCATCTGCATCGAGGTGGCGGTCACGGCAGCGTACACTGACGCACTCGAAACGAAGTACGCTGCCAAGGCCGCCAAGTATGCGGAGATCCGCCCGGTGCTCATGCGCCGAAACTTCCGGGAGGTCGAGTTCCTGCCCGTCGTGGTGGGAGCGCTGGGCGAGTGGTTGGGGGAGAGCACTGCCGCGCTGCGTAAAATAACACACACGCAGGCTGAACTCAAGGCCCTCCGCCAAAGAGTGATCGCCGAGGCGATCAATGGCAGCGCGGCGTGCTACTATTTCCACACCGCCCAGACCGACCTGATCCCGGTCAAGTACCGCCGAGCATGCAACTAAACAGTGCTGTGTGGCTCGACCGGGACCGCCCTCTCCGCCGTGCCCCACCGCGTTGCCCCTGGAAGACGCATCCCTCCACACGCCTGGTCAGCGAGGAGCCCGGCCACCCCCACCGCAGACCAAGTGGATCAAGAACCGTGCCACGACAGTGCACCGCACCCAAGACAAACAAAAAGTGTACATAGAGTAGAAAGTGTAAATACGAGTGAACATAGATAAGCAGTTAGGGTTAGATTCTCCAGGGTCATTATATATAGGTTAGGCTACATAAGTTAATTAGGATACGAACCAAGTGTTAGCTTTAAGAACCCAGCAAGAGAGAAAAACAACCTCAGACTGATAAACAATCACAAGACAGGCATAAATAACCTGAGACCCTTATCATGTAGTGTAAAACTACCCATTCAACCTTGTATATAAGCATGCACATAAATAAAGTGATTTTTAAATGGGAGAAACCTCGGCCCCAGGTTGTTTTTCGGCGGGTTGCCTAGATTTCTCGGCGACCGAGGCCTCGTCGTCCGGGAGCCCGTTTTCAGGTCCATGCGTAAAATACGCTACGTTAATGAAGGATTACTCCGCGCTCAACGCTCGACAAGGGGCGAAGAGACGCGTTGCGTCGATAAATAATGTGATAAGAGTAAGGACGCAACAAATTAAAAAAAAAAAATAAACAACGATCTCAGAGAGTGGAAATACCTTACTGCAATGATAGAATATTACGAACGCACCTTTCCGACTCTTTGCCCCTTGCACGTGAAGTTCAAGGATCGATTTTAGGTCCTATTCTGTTCCTACTTTACGTAAACGATATGCCCTCGATTCGAAACGGAAGAACAGTTCTCTTTGCGGATGATACAAACATCCTTTGCAATAAAGAAACCGTAAATAGTACAATATCAGATGTTTCAAATTGGTTCCGAAATAACAAATTAATAGTAAACGAAAAGAAAACGGTTTTAATGCAGTTTTCCATATCAAATAAACAATTCTGTGCTCCATTGGAAATGAACGGTGTACCATTGACTGATGTTAAGCCAACACAAGTTTTAGGTCTCTCAATTCAGTCAAATCTTAAATGGAACGTCCATTTAAATGAATTGAACACAAAATTAAGTTCATTATGCTACGCGTTCAGAATTCTTTCAAATTCAGTCAGCCTTCATACTGCTCGTTGTGTATACTTCGCGAATGTTCATTCCCGCCTGAGATATGGCATAATATTCCGGGGAAATACATCTTATAGCTCCCAGACCTTTAGATTAGAAAAACGAATTGTACGAATAATAACCAAATCCCACCCACGTGATTCTTGTAATCTTCTCTTCATTAATCTGGGAATTTTACCATTACCTTGTCTGTTTATTTACGAATCAGTGGTTTTTGTCAAAAATGACTTGCTTAAGGGCGGGAATATATTTTCAGAAAACGCCTGTGTCTATAACTCTCGACGTAGAAATCATATTCATCAGGTGACAGTATCAACAGCTCATTACAAAATTCACATATAATACATGTTCATTATTTTACAACACTTTGCCAGATGACATTAAACGATTAAATTGAATAGAAAAGTTTAAATCCCAAGTGAAATCGTTTCTGCTGCATAACTGTTTCTATACAATTAGAGACTATACTGAGCATCACAAGAAAAGTAACATTAATTTTAACAATGATACATAATGCATTAATTACCATTTGGACTGTATAAATGAGTATAAACAACCTGTAACAACTATTGTAACACAGCTTCCGGGTCAATGACCCCCATCTCGATCAGGTTTTTCGTCCAGTTTCCCTGATCCATTGAGCAAATGCTGAGATGGCCTCTTGTTTTGCTTCTGGACATAAATGTAACTTCATTTCTGTGCACGTCTTCTAGAATTCAGTGGGAAATACAATTATTCAAATTATCGTTTCCATGTTGTCGCGGCAGGAAGTATTATTCCGAAGGACAACATGGATAAGAGCCCAAAATTTATTGCTTAGTTATCCTTGGAAATTGATTTTTACGCTTTTTTTTGTTTTTTTAATTCAAAATTCAAGTAGTATATGTTTTCGTGTAGGGATCACAGAATTTCGAAAATGTGCACACAATTCAATTTTCCCCATGGCACGTCATACACAGTTTTAACTGTTTTTTGACGTTAAATAAATAAATAAATAAATAAAATAAATAGTTGGTGTGGCACTGTACTGTTTACCCTATCGTTGTTCTAAACAACTTGCTCCTACCACAGTCGCAACGATACCTATAAGGTACACAAGTTTCCACCACAATGGCAACCTTCAAATTATTCCGAAACGGCAGCGCTCTCAGTAAGTCTAGTTTAATTCTACTCCAAGGTCTTTGCAAGTGAGAGTTATGAACTTCTTAAGGACATTGTTGAGGAAGTCATAGTTCTCATGACCAAATGAGACCAGTTTAATGTGAATGTTTCACAGTAAAACAGGAAAACGTAACGTTTTTGTGTCAAAACAACGTTTTTCTTCTATTTATGTTAGTACTTGTGCAGTTTTCTCACACATACTGTTAGTAATTTCATTTTATTTGTGTAGATACACACAATTTAAAAAGAATATGTGGGAAAATATCTGAACTAACCAGATGCATGATAATGGATATAACTAATATAACTAACCAGATGCATGATAATAAAACCTTATTTGCCTTCAACAAATATATATTTTCAAAAGTCCAATTTTTGTGAAATCATTAGTCAGTCTTGTTGACTTGCATGTATTTTTACTTTCTATCTATCCCTTATGCAGAAGAGAGTAAGTTATGTAATGCTGCAGGAAAAATCAGCAAATTTTCGGCAGAAATCTCTTATTGCCCGGCCCTGGTAGGAAAAAAGTGGATAAATTCAGTTGCTAAATTTAGGAAAAAAATCCTCTATCACGTGATGAAGCCAGAATCCATGTTTTGTGGGTACTTGATATCGAAAAATCGAACGACGGCAAAACGTCTGTCCGTCTGTCTGTGAACATCGCTAGCGTCAACTCTCAGTCTCTTCATCTATGAACAACGCTAGCATCTAAACAATTCAGGCGATTTTCTCCAAAATTGATATTTCTCAGTCGATCTGTCTGATTGTGCGATCCCATGAATTTGAAACAGATATTTTAATTTTGGGGGGTGCTTTACATAAAGCCCGTGGAACATTTTCAAAATTTAAAAAAATGGCCACATCGTTTTTGATAAGTTTTTATTGGTGAATAGTCTGAAAGAGTTTTAAGTGAGCGGTAAAAACCTTGATGCGTAGAAAATTGAAAAAATTCAAACTTTTTCGTCGTTTTCTTACAGCTACATTTATGGAGATACAGTTTTTTAAAATGAAACTTGTTAATAAAAACATATCTTTAAATAAGGTTATGTTGATTTTTTGAAAATATGAGTAGTTTTTGTAGAATTTGGTGACAAACATAGTCGCCCGCAACCAATTTACTGCGTACTGGTTAAAGTGTCCTCAAACCTACTTCCATCACTTATTCATTCCCAATTCTGGCCGCTGGGTGGTGAGCGCGGGTGCGCGTGGCAGGAGGCGCGCGGAGATGCTGGCGGTCCTCTTGACTTTAACTGACTGCGACGTGACGCGACATGACAGAAAGTTAATGGAGGATTACTTCACAATTGCGCAATGTAATGGAGGATTACTCCCCAGCGCAAAGCGCTCAACGCCCCTTAACGGGTTTGGAGACGCGTTGCGTCAAAATGGTAGACGCAACAAATTTTTAAAAAAACCATTACTAAGGGTGAGCAAGTACGTGCTGTTTTAGCACCTCTAGTTTCACCTTGAAATGTGCTTTGTTTCTGATTGACTTATTTTCACTTATCTTTTTCTAGATCGACGTGAAAGGTAATGAGTCGCGGTCCATTATTCTTGCGCTAACAATTTAAATCAGCCTGCACACTATTTGTTTGCATGTTTTTGATTATCAATACTCATTAGAAATAATATTGAAAAAAATATTTGAAACATGTACATTTGACACTAATGACTGATCTTTTCTACGTAAAAGAACTTTCATGTTAAAGAATGCGAATTTAACATCGTGTTTTTCTCACCCTCATTATCCTACATTCAGTGCAAACGATGTTTACGAAGACTTGATATCATGCATAGATTCCTAACGCTCTTGGATACAAGGAATTTCTAACTGCAAGAGAAAATTCTTTGCGTATCTTAATAACTCTACTTCAGCGCATTTCGGTAGGTAGATAACTAAATAATTCATGAAACCAAACATGAGTGAATGAAAGTTAATATCGTTTTCTTTCCTTCCAAGTCTGATGGAATTGATTAGCGTTGCTCTTGATCAGATGAGGTGGCTCAGGGCATCAACTGATGTCACTGCAGAGCCTCTGAACGGGAGGTCCTAGGACTCGAACGTCGTCGGTGGCAGGATTTTCGACACTAGCTAGGTGACTCACCCGTTTTGAACCGACGTCTGGAGGAGAATTCTTGTGGCCGGCTGCACTGATCGATAGATTTCCGATTTAGTTTGTGGCTTCGCGGATCAACATCAAGCAAATGCCGTAGGGTCATGGACGACAGGGTCATGGATCTCGCGTGATCTTTCCTTGCTCTTCTTTGTTTATCCTCAACTCTTGCATACATTTACACGCAACCACGCTACCAAACATGTCGGTTGACCAGTCGTGAGCTTACAGCTTGCTCCGGCAGGGGGCGGTGCCCCGCTGGTGGAACGTAACGAGATGGAGGATAATCCGCAAGCCAACGTATAGGTCGGTGTCGGATCTTACCATCAAGTGGGAGAAGAACACAGTCACCTCCACGTTATAAAACGTGCACTACACTTACGGGAATAATAAACATAGCCGTTAACGCGCCCGGAATCACGAAATAATCAGTGACGAGTATATTGATTGATTGATATATTCATGTATCCGGGCGCGTCAACTGCTCTGGTCATTAGTCTCGTTAGTGTAGTGCATGTTTTTTTCTCGGGAGATGGCGGTGATCTTACCCCGCTGGATGGCGAGATCCGGCGCCGATCTATCGTCGGCTAGTGCGGTTTTCCCCTGACCAGGACTCTCCCACCAGCGGGGCACCGCCCCAGCCGGGACAATGTCTAAGCTCCCGATCGGTCTCCCGGGATATGTGGTAGTGTAGTGCATGTTAGTGTAAGGGTGTGTGTAAGGGGAGAGAATAGGACAGGGAATGGGAAGGACAGATCGCGCGCGGTCCGTGGCCCGTTTGATAGGGTACTACTTCGGCATTCGCCTGGTGTTGATCGGAGAAACCACGGAAAACTACCGATCAGAGCAGCCGGCCGCTAGAATTCTCCTCCAAACAGCGACTGAATTCGACCTAGCTGAAAAGCCTAGTGTCGAAAATCGTGCCGCCGTGGGGAGTGGGAACCTAGGACCTCCCGGTCAGAGGCGCTGCAGCGACATCAGTCGATGCACTGAGCTACCGCTCTCGCTACGAGTATATTAGATGATAGCGTCAAGTGGGCGGTGCATCGCAGCGAGTGATATAATGCAGGCTTGCGAGTCCGCTTTCTCCTCCCGCTGCAGCGCTGCTCTCTTGCGTTGGGTGGGCGATCGGCCAGCGCCAGTTTCTTCTTCCTGCTCGCACATCAACTTCGTAACTCATGGGCGGTTCACTTCCGCTAACACGTTTATTTTTGAAGAAATAAAAGAGGTCATCTTCGTCAACTTAGTATATTCAGATAGCCGGCTTTCGACGGCTTTGCCGTCGTCATCAGTCTACAAATGTAAAGAAAAGAAAATATAAATAAAGTACCAATAACACACAAAATAAGTTACAGCGGGGGATTAATATAAATAATAGTTACATTTAAATTACACAACGTGAAATGCAAGGGGATATTCATATGCATGCGTATGTATATTAATATCCCCTTGCATTTCATATTGTGTAATTTAATTTGCTATTATTTATATGAATCACCTGCTGTATCTATTTTTACATTTTATTGGTATTTTATTTATATTTTCTTTCCTTTTCGTTTGTAGACTGATGATGAGAGACGGCTATGTGAATAAATATACTAAGTTGACGGAGATGACTTCTTATTTCTTCGTCTAATAACATTAACAACACCGCATCAGAATTTCGACCCCCATAGAGAATTTTTAACGGACTATTTCGACCCCCATAGATCGGCCAGTGTACTGTCGTTATTGATATGTAATAAACTTAAGTCTCTATGCTGCAGAAAGTTAGGTTAGTTACTAACGTATTAACAGTTGATAATAAATTAATATAATAAATCTTTGAAATAAATTATGATAATTTTTCTACATATTTCCTCTCCTAATTTATTAATTATATTTTTTACAGATATCGAGATCTATCGTGATGGCCACAATGGATTGAATAAATTGTAATCAACGTTTTACACTTTCAAAGCTTTATTCGGCAGAGTGTTACTTTGGTTATTAAAAAATGAGAGTAAGATAAAAATTGTAATAATATAATAATTGTACTAAATAATACAGAGTCAAAATTATCTAAAAAGCTGATTTACCAACAGATGACTCACTAGTCGGGTGCCCGGCAATGATATAACCTAGCGTGTAAAAGTATCGTTTCAGGCATGAGAATGCAGCATGCCTCGTTATTTTCTTAATGTATCTTTTTTATCTTACTGCAAATTTCAATGCTATCAGTTGTGGTTTTCTCACGCAATTCACTTCGTCACGCCAGTAATATACAATGAAATGTATACTTAGATTAACACTTATTAAATCTCAGATATGAGAACTGTGGTATGTGTCCCATAACTTTGTACGTTATATAATAAAAAATATTAGACATTTATTTCCCAAGTGCAAGGAAGGAAATGAGCGTCTCAATGTTCTGTTACCCATAGAACTAACATGAAGCAGTAAAATATTAAATTTTCGCAATTTGTGATGATGTATGCAAGAATCTGAAAATTACACATAAATGAAATAGAGTTCTCGTCATGTGGATTGCTTTACTAGGAATCCTCCGACCCGATTTGAAGGATCACTTGTTTTTATTTGTTGTAAAATAAATCACACTTCCGAATACTTTTAAATACTTGTGGATACTTCAATGAGTTGTTCCTTTTTTTATCAAGAAGGAGATATAAAGAGTGGGTATTTTCGGATGTATAATGAACTACAACGCGTTCTTCACAATGCGATGAACATGTTTCATGATACTTTGTTGTAAAACATGTTGCAGCACAACAGTTTGACAACGAATTTTTTTTTTTCATAACGTTCAGAAGCGTGTACTTGTGACCAATCGAATCGGTTAACATGCATTCTCAACCGAAGAGAAGACCTACGTTTTTCAAATGAAAATTACTTAATTTTCATTGATTGGTAGGTGATTCGGGGACCGTCAACTGCTAAGGTCACTAGCCCCGTAAATGTAGTGCATGCCATTTTCCTCGGGAGATTGCGGTCATCTTCTCCCACTGGATGGTGATTCCGGCGCCGACTACCTGTCGCACTGTGTTCTATTTTCTCATTCTAGGGCGACAAAAATTAGATTTTCAATTTCGCGTAAGGGATGCCATTCATTGCTCACCGCACTGCAAAAGGTTCTAATCACACTGCATCGACGGCTGCAGCGTTTTTAACAGGTATACTGAAAAGATACTGCGCTAATTGTAAGAGTTCTGCTGACGGTGTCCAAGGCCGGCCAAGTGGCGTTTCGTAGTTCGATTAGTGTGTTCGATTCGTGCGTTCTTTAGCATCTTATATGCTTATTGCGCCATGTATGCTTAAGATCAATGTAAGTAATTTCAAACGGAATATAACAGCTTGCGTGGTGTTGTGCAGGTTTCCTTCAACAAGGCTTTAAAATGAGAGCAGAGAAGGGATAAGAAAAGTTCTTAATTCAAATTTGATCGAGATATAAGTTAATGAATGCACATGAAGATACCGAGATATTTCGTAGTGTTGACCTGTAGAAATCTGGTAACAGGTAATAGTTTTTACCTGATGCCCATTCTTGCGCGTTTAAGAAATATTTGTTATTTTCATTGCCTGAGTGTTCTGTCTGCCGACGCGAGCTATTCGAGCTGTGGCATCGGGGCGACAGAAAGAGGGAGTGTATTGAACTTTACAATTACACTGAGCATAAACTGAACATCCAGCAGTGTTCAAAAGGTTCTGAGAGTAGTATTAAGAGTATTTTACATTTATTCGTAGTAAGAATGAAGACAAAGTGGGGAAAATGTGGAAGTTATTTAGATATATTTTTTTGTTGCAAAACGAGGGGTGGCTTGCTGGAAGTATTTGTTTTCAAGAAAGCATGTTCACTAAATGTCTTATTATACCACAGAAAACAAGTGAAGAAAGAAAGAAGAACGAAATAAAGAAAGAAAGAGAAAGAAAGAAAGAAAGAAAGAAAGAAAGAAAGAAAGAAAGAAAGAAAGAAAGAAAGAAAGAAAGAAAGAAAGAAAGAAAGAAAGAAAGAAAGAAAGAAAGAAAGAAGAGACGCTGAACAATGAAACATTTCCACGATTGTACTGTGAGAAGCAAGAGAAGGAAAGTTGACGGTTTATTAAAAAATAGATCACCGGAAGAATTATCTCTTGCTACACCAAGTTATCATATTTAGTCAGGAAACAGAGGTACTGCAGACCTTGCTAGAGAATTGAGTGATGCTTCTATCCAACGAAAAAAATATTTTAAAAAGATCTCGTGCTCTTGCTGAGAAGAAGGAAGATATACAGTACGCCAAAGAAGAATCTCTACCATATTTTATAGATAGCAAATCAACAGTATATTAATACCAATTTTAATACAAGGAATAAAAACAGAATTTTTAACATGTGTCCACCATACTCCGCAGTTCTCGAACCAAAGCCGGATTGCTATCCCCAAGTGAGCATGTTCGTAGAGAACACATTTGCTGATGAACGATTTCAAGCACTCTTAAAGACAACAACTGAGCGTCTTCTTTCAACGGATCCTGTTATTTCTAGCAGCCGGAAACTTCCAATGAAGAAAGGGCGTTTTTCTCAAGGTGTTTTACGTCTCCTTTGCAACCATAAGCAGATAATTATAGGATAGGCAGATCTATGGCAGATAATCAGCCAAACATGTTTCAGAGGCGAAGTATGAAGGTCCTTTGGGACAATGGATTACCTTTGATTTTGTGTAAGTAAATTTCCCCAATTTCTACTAGAAATGATAATATAATAATTCATGAAAATAGATAATTTTGCTTCTGTTATTTTCAGATAGCAAATCATCACTAATAGAGGAGAGTAAATTAACTTCATTGATTAGAATTGAATAAATGGAGAGGTATTTAATTGATATATTCATTAACTGAAATTCATATATAACAGTATACTTTGTAGTATTAAAATATATTTACGAAACACTTTTAGTATAATAAATGTCCTTAATATATGCTCTGTGTAAAGTTTTATTGAGTTTGGACGAGTAGTTTTCGGGAAATTGATTTTTGTCGTCCTAGATACTCAAAAAAGAACATTGTGTGCCGGCTTCAAGGAGTTTCCCCAACTAGGTATCTACCACCAGCGGGACACCTCCGCCAGGACAAACTCTAAGCTCCCCACTGTCTCTCGGCATGTGTGGTAATTTAGTACATGTAAGTGTGTGTAAGGGGTGATAGGATAGGTCAAAGAAGGGAAAGGAAATATCGCGCGCGGTCCGTGGCCCGTTTGGTAGGGTACTGCACCGGCATTCGCCTTGTAGTGATCGCAGAAACCACGGAAAATAACCGATCACAACAGCTGGCCGCTAGAATTCTATTCCAGACAGCAACTGAACTCGATCTGGCTAGCTAACTAGCTAGTTTTGATTGATTGATTAATTTTTTAGTGTTTCCGGGCGCGTCAACTCCTTTGGTCATTAGTCCCGTTAGTGTAGTGCATGTTTTTTCTCGGGAGATGGCGGTGATCTTCCCCCGCTGGATGGCGAGATCCGGCGCCGACCTACCGTCGGCTAGTGGGGTTTCCCCCTAACCAGGACTCTCCCACCAGCGGGGCACCGCCCCAGCCGGGACAAGCTCTAAGCTCCCGACCGATCTCCCGGAATATGTAGTAGTGTAGTGCATGCTAGTGTAAGTGTGTGTGTAAGGGGAGAGGATAGGACAAGGAAGAGGAAGGACAGATCGCGCGCGGTCCTTGCCCCGTTTGGTAGTGTACTCCTCCGGCATTCGCCTGTTGTTGATCGGAGAAACCACGGAAAACTACCGATGAGAGCAGCCGGCCGCTAGAATTCTCCTCCAGACAGCAGCTGAATTCGACCTAGCTGAAAAGCTAGTGTCGAAACTCCTGCCGCCGTCAGGACACGAACCTAGGATCTCCCGGTCAGAGACGCTGCAGTGACATCAGTTGATTCCTTGTGCCATCTCCTCCGGTGATAATAACTGAGACGCAAGTTTGTGAACTGATGATGTTGTGAATAGTGACGGGTACTACTGTAGTGAAACTACGCTATTGCGCGTGGCCTTGGGTGGGTAAGCAGAACTTCCGGACGCGTCAACTACTTCGGAAAAAAATATAAATGTAACTTCAGTATCTGTGCTCGTCTTCTAGAATGCAGTGGGAAATATAGTTATTTAAATTATCTTTTCCATGTCGTGGCAGGAAGAATTATTCCTTGACGAAGGACATAATGGATAAGAACCTAAAATTTATTGCTGATTTATCATTGTAATAAAATATATTTTTATATTTTATTACATCGGAACGTTTTTTTTCCTGTATTCAAAATTCAAGTAGCTTAGTGTAGGGATTACAGAATTTTGAAAACGTGCACAGTATTCACTTCTCCCCATAGCACGTCATACAAAGTTTTTAACTGTGTTTTACGTAAATAAATAAAATTGGACATCAGTCCCGCTTGTATAGTGAGTAAGCCAGGATGTGGCGATATTCCTCTGCTGAACACGAGATATGACGCCGTCCAAAACATCTGCTTGTTGCATTTCCCTCACCAATTACCTCCATGCAGCGGGGCACTGCACCAGACAGGACTAACTCTAATCTTGCGATAGGTCTTTTGATATATGTATAGAACCGAGAAGCCCTCTGTCTAGTTTAAACGACGTGACAAATCGTTCTGCTTGTCTTCTAACATGATACCCTGTTGCTAGGTAGTGACAAAATGACAATAGAAACTTCCTACGTTACACTGGTCATCTGGAGCTCCAAGACAGACGATCCAGACCAACAAAAAATTGAAGTTTATGTTGAATCAAGTAAGAAAAAGTGGCACGAGCAACTGACTTATCCTTACAGTAACCTGCGTGTGTTTGTCTATCCCTTCATTACTCACTGCTATACCTCTTCCGGTCCGTCAGTTGGGCCAATCCTCGCGTTTCTGTCTCTTCGTGGGGAATTGCCCATTTTTTTCTTCCAGAACCTTCCATGAGAATTCCCGGGAGCGGAGGCTTAGTGCATCAATTGATGTCACTGCAGTACCTCTGACTGGGAGGTCCTAGGATCGAGTCCCGACGGCGGCAAGATTTTTGACACTAGCTTTTCAGCTACGTCGAATTCAGTCGCTGTCTGTAGGGAGAATTCTAGCGGCCGGCTGCTCTGATCGGTAGATTTCCGTGTTTGTTTTTGGATCAACACCAGACGAATGTCGGAGTAGTACCCTAACAAACAAGCCACGGATTGCGCCTCATCTTTTCTTCCTCTTCCTTGTCCTAACGTCACCCCTAGCACACACTCTCTTACACCTACATGCACTACACCACCACACATGCCGGGAGATCGGTCGGGAAGTTAGAGCTTGTCCCGGCTGGAGCGGTGACCCGCTTGTGGGAGATACCTGGTTGGCGAGAACCTCGCTAGTGAACAGTGGGTCGGCGCCGGATCTCGCCATCCAGTGGAGGAAGATCACCGCCACCTTCCGATTAAAAACATGCACTACACTTACGATCATATACATTAATGACCTCAGTAGTTGACGCACCGGGAATCACTTATCAATCAATCAATCAATCAATTAGTATAAATAAATCTTTCAAGATTATAGTACAAAAGTTACCGCCAGAGTTGCCGTGGTAAACTAGAATTAATATAGTGTGACAGAAATTTGGTGTAGCTCAAAATTCTGACAAATACAAGTAATCCAGTTACAAATCCCTAGCAGTAAAGCAACTTCCTTAAAGCTTATACGTCCTTTGTAAAGTTGACCGAACAGCCTTCAGAGAAGCTGCATTGTTTCCTTGAGCAGTTAGCTGTTCCATTGCAGGTGTAGAGTCTAGTTTTTATTCCAACGGAAGACGTAATTGTAGTAGATAATGTGGGACCAAACGTCCACGGGAGCCATCTGAAATGAAAGTGCAGGCCGCCACTCCCCGAGGCGAACAATGTTTTACATAATATACCTTCTAGCGAGAGGTGCAAAGGCCGAGAAACCAGTTGGCAAGTTGCTGTTGCAGCTTGCACCTCTCGCCTTCACGCAGAGCGAGTTTCACATTTTTAGACGGATTTCTAGCACGCTGCAGATGCACTTTCACTTGCAATTAGTTCTTCGTAGCCTTCAATATGTTAAGTACTACCTGATTATTCTATGTTGACCGTTTTTTTTTGTTCTTTTGTTGTTGTTTTTGGTCGCGAATTGTCTATCCTAAGATCACGCCAATGCGCCACTTATACCCACCGATGCCCAGACAGCCGTTTTAACAGCTTTAGGGGCCCTTGGGCCCACGATAATTTGAGGGCCCCCTATTCTTACTTTCATCAATCACTTCTCCCCAATTTAAAGACACGTTTTGTTAAAAACAACTGAACTTTTCATCTATTATATTGGTTTAGAAGTGAAGTAGTCGTTTTGTTGCTCCCAGACAGCGGAAAACTGATGATGGCTAAGCCATCGAAAGCCGCTCTTATTGAAATAAACAGTATTTTTGGCAATTCCGACACCTTCAATCATTTCAATAATGAACTTTTCATCACTGAGTGACATTCTTGCATCAACAAACAATATTATATATTATAAATATTATACAATGATTCGCGAAACATTACTCCGTTATGTCAATTTTTTGCGAATAGTTTAAACATACATTACTTTTTTACATGGTGTTTAATTTAATTGTTTTGAAAAATGTAGTAATAAATAATTTTTTAAGAACCATCCGGAGCCCTTGAACATTGGGAGCCCTGGGCCCGGGCCCAGTCATATTCTCCCGGGGGCAAATGCACGTGACTTTTTGTTTTGGTGTGTGGGGGGGGGGTGCGCACGTTTATGCCGAATCCATTTTTACACCGCAGGGTTTTTAGCCCTGAGGGGATGAATTATGAGATGATGATGAAGGGTGAATGGACAATCACAAAAATACAAACACAAACCCACACAACCTTGCCCGAGGCGGGACTCAAACTCGCGATCCTTCCGTCCGAGATCGCCACGACACTACTGCCTTCGTGATCTCGGCTACCCGGATCTGCCACTGCCCGCCCGATCTTGTAAAATTCACTTTCTAAACCACAGCAATTTTAGGTATTTTTTTTTTTTTAAACAGATTCCTATATTTTTCATATGATGTTTTCACAGTCTTCAAATGTTATTTGATTTTTCGTATTCCTGTCATGTTTTTGAAAATTTATTACATAATCATGATATTTATACTTGTTTGATCATGATAGATAAATGAATTTTTACTAAAATAATATGTAGGCTCACTATTATATAATTAAAATTTCGGGTCATTTGTGACCCCACGTAACTACTTATGAAAAAAAGCGTGTGGTGAGTACTTAAGGGTTAAATATTAAGGCTAGCTCTATATTTTCGAAAATTATGAAAAATGAACACTTCAAATCTAGAATATCGACCATAGAATTTGTTTTTTAAATGAAACTGTTATAAAAAAAACTAAATCTGTAAATAACATCAAGTTCAATTTTGTGAATATACGAGTAGTTATTGTTTACTTTTTGCTTGAATTAAACGCAAATTTTAAAAAATCTCAAAAACGGTTCAGTATTTTCCTTGAAATTATTTCCTCGAGTTGATAACATGACGTTTAAAAATGGCGTAGGTCCCATTTTAACAGAACTTTCTAAATGTTTGAAAAATTGCAATAGTTACAAATAATACCAGAAAGCATGAGATGATGTGGAAGCACTAGTTTTCTCTGTCCACCCGATTTTACTTTAGTAATTATTTGAAGGTAGAACACTAATTTAAATCATTCTCTTACCTACGCAGCCATGACTTTAAAATAAGTTTAGTCCCAATTTAAAAATGACTTCTGCAAATGACTGAGGTGGCCCAAGAGGAGCTATCTGCAGCTTTACCGACCGGGAGGTCAGCGAAGGTCGAATTCACGAGAAATCTAACGGACAGCTGCTCCGAGGAGTAATTTTGCATGGTCAATTTTACAAGTACTCTCTCGGATTGCGAAGCTAAATCTTATATCCGTGGACTCCACTCCTAACAAAATAGTTCGGTTGTGGTCCTTAGGTAACTATCATGCTTCATGCCCAACGATTTTCTTCATCACAAGCTCTGTATACCTCTCATCACACAGCAAATAATCAATCCTTAAATTTTGCCACAAAATCCCTTCAATCTCACAACTCTCCACTTCCAACTACGGAAACAAACCTTCAAAAGAATGCTCATCCGTAAGAAACTGCCCAGACTCATTTTTGGTCCATCTTAATTCCTTCACTAGTCTAATTTCACCAAATTATTCTCACCCAGTAATGACTTTTTAAAAAGAAATTATTCCAAAAAAATCTGTATCGACTTACTTAAGTCACTTGCAATTTGTTTTTTTTTAAATTTAAGGTTGCTGTTTAATTGCTTGGTCATACAGCGACCACTGTTATTTTTAACATTGGGGTAACTGTAAGGGCAGGACATAAGGATACAACACATAAGGACATAACACACACAATCACCCAAGACGGGCGGGATTCGAATCTGCGACCCTTAGGGAGCGGCAGGCTCGACCGCCAGCTTTAGCGAACTTCGCAATTCAGGCCAGCTGCGAAAAAGTTATACTGAGGAGGTGTGATTATTAAAAAGTACTTGATTGATACATCATAAATGTATATTTTTATTAGATTAATATGCATCGATTAATCTTTCTGAATTAATCGATTAATCTTATATAATTGATTAATTTTCTCCATGTTTTAGATAATGCGTAAAATGCATAAATTTGTTATTCTTAAATTTATGAATTAATGAATAATTTAGTTATTAACTTTAGTTATCGTTTAGTTCTAACGTTAGTTACAACTTATTACACGTTCACTATCCTGTGATCCATATGTAGTTCACAAGA
Source organism: Teleogryllus occipitalis (assembly GCA_011170035.1). Lineage (NCBI taxonomy): Eukaryota > Metazoa > Arthropoda > Insecta > Orthoptera > Gryllidae > Teleogryllus > Teleogryllus occipitalis. The sequence continues at coordinate 64,907 of BLKR01003118.1, forward strand.
CATAACACTCGATGGTTTTGCTACGTCCGTGAACCACATGTGGGTCACAGACATTTACAATTTCTACGGTAAACATTTCCATTGAACTTCTCCGTAACTGCACAGATTTTGGCGTGCACTTGCTAGGACGGTCATAGAATTTAAAAATGCACCAAACGTGCGAAAAAAAAATTATTTTTGAGAATATTACAGTAAAATTTTCGTACAGTCGGGAAGGTTTGTACGTGGGGAGATATTTTAATGTTTTCATAGGGACAGGGAACGTGTTAAGAAATCCTATCACGATAATGCGAATCTTTCTGAATTTTCTGTCTTGTTAAATTTTATTTATTAAAGTTTTTGTTTAAGTCAAATTTATTTGTTATTTAAATGAAATAAGAAAAAGCATGTTCATCATATAAAATAACGTTAACGTTTTTAAGTTAAATACAGAAGAATGTAATCCACTCGATTTTAGCACAAATAAATCGCGACTACAAATCTCAATTATTTTATTTTTTCTAACCAAATAAATAAAATTCTTTTACAAAAACATTTTGATATTGTATAAATCTCAATAACAGATCTTTAAATGAACAATATTGGAGAGAAACAAAGTACTAACATTAATGTGCAGAGGTGAGGAATTCCATTGCTAAATTTCGAAAGTACAGATGTACTACTTTCATATTTTACTCGTCTCGAATTTAATATTTGAATTAAGATAATCGAGCTAAAAATCAGATAAATTAATCGATGTGTTCCTTAATCGGTGTAAAAATAATTGATTTAAATTTTTCGAATAATCGTATAAAGTAATCGATTGTTTTACGAATCGCGATTAAACCGCTTATCCCTAGTTTGTACAGCTGAAAACAAATAAATAAAAGAAATCATTCTGCGAAAAAAAATCATAAATTCGTTTAGACATATTTTACATATACGCGGGGTGCGAATTGGGGGGGGGGTGCTAGAAAGTAGGATGTTTCCTGCGTGAAAAGTATTCATTTGTCCCTACCAGGAACACAATTACCGAAATATATATCAACGCGCCTCATTTATGATTTACACACTTTCAAGTGTTCAAACCTTGGGATTTGGAAAATAAAATCTTGAGTTGGTTAATATGGCCATGTTTATTGGCCCAGTTGGTTTGAGTATCTAGTTTACTTTCGATGTAATAGTAAGATATTGGATGTGTTATTGTTGTTAATAGCTTTCGCAGTTATTAAAAAATAAACACGCACGCTTCTTCAGATTCATCGCTTGGTTTGTTGTGTTGTTCTAATTTTTCAACGACTCTCTCCTGGAGAAAATTTCAAATTGGCGCCTAGGATAATCATTGATTCGTAAATTAAAATACGTTTTTTCTTAAACGTACTTGAGTATGCCTCACAGGGATGACTCTTCGTGATTCATTCGATTATTTGTTTAATTTTTTACTGAAACTCGAATGAGCAATTCTGAGCAAGTTCTGAGTTCTGAGCAATTCTTAGCGGATTTCCTCAGAATATTTCGCCGTATCTCAACCGTGAATACAATATAAATGTAAATTGTTTAAAATTCTAATGAATTGATATGAATTATTAGAGCTAACAGAAAATAATTAATTTTCAAATTAATGGGCATCAGTGGTGGTGTACATTTAATAATGATGGAACTGAAAATTCTAAAATATTTGTATTTTCAAATCGAGGTAATTTTTTGATTTGTTAATCAAAGGATTAGATTTTTGAAAATTCGTTTAAAAATATTAACTTTCCTTGTCCGTGTTTTACCTATCTATCTTTTCTTCTAATTTATTACTGCATCGTCAATTTGAGGTGACTCAAATACTAGTTTCGTTGATTTTAAGTTCTGCTAAGAATATTGATGTCGTAAAATGAGAGAATTATCTTTCTCTGAACAAATTCCTTTCCATCAATTTAAACATCTCGTTTAAAAGCCCACAATCTCCCTAGACATATGAAAGTCTGAAGGGGAACCCTTAAGATTCCAAAGACGAGATGTGAAATATGATGCAACCTCATGAGAAATTCATAACGAAACATCTTACAATGGGCCTTAGTTTGAAGAGTAATTAACTCATTAGCAAACAAGTTGTTTATGTTTTGTAATGCTGCAAAGCAAGTTTCTCCATTATATTTTTTATAACTCAACATCCATTTGTCAAGATAATGAAACTAAGGTCAATGACTGCAATATTATCCTGAAGCGTCTAATTGCCCAGATTAAGATTCGCATCTATGAAACAAGACTCTAGGTGTTGGTTCGGGTAAATCATAAAAACTTGCATTAAGTTTTAAATGGTAACCCTAACGGTAAATAATAATAATAATAATAATTATTATTATATTTAATATTATGAAATATCAAAAGATTTTCAGAAATAATTACGTTTATGAATGAATGGATTATAGTGAGATAGAAATAAAATATCTTTATTTATCATTTCCCGAGTGCAAAATAAACTTTTTTTTCATCCCTATAAACTTATTCAGGATGTTTGCAACGTTGCAGGAAGTTTGTATTTTTGCAACGAACTAGGAAATAGAATGGTCGCATTTTGGGAGAACCATCCATATTGTATTTTGTTTTAGATACCAGCATTGTAAACAACATTTTTCGTTCATATTATTTCACAAACCATTATTGCTATTTCTTCACGAAATATGCTGAAGTAATATTCACAACCCCCATTTATCCTAAAGCTTCGGAGATTAATCGAGGCAAAAACATCTTTTAGCATTCGCAGGAAAATCGTCATTGTTAAAAATTTACTTTTAAAATTAATTTGTTAACTATGTACTCTTCGGAAGGTGTTGCTCTATTTATGTTGCTTTTAGTTTTAGAAATATAACACACAACTAATCTATTTTTATGCACATAAATTGCGTTTTTTGTTTGTGAAAAAGACTCTAGAAGAAGAATTCAATTCCAATGTGCCTATTTTTGTTGATAATTTTTGCACTAAATAATATAATGACTAGGAAATTTCTTCAATTTAAAAACAAGTGCTGAATTAAATAGAAAGGAACAAGTAGCAATATCTAGAATCCGAACTGGACACTGCAAATTGAGTCATATCCACTTATTTAACAAAAACCCTCCTCCCACCTGCAACCACTGTGACAACTCCACTCTTCTTAATTTAAACTATGTAATTAACCACTGCCCTCATTACAACACTCTTAAACAACAAATTCTGCAGGATGACTCATTTGCTTTAATTTTGGAATCCTCTAAAAACCAAGAAAAAATCCTTAATTTTTGCAAAAAAATTCAAATATTTTCAGATATATAATAGTTATTAACTATTGTCAATAATTTAGAAACCATGTCAATTTTTGTTAACATAGTTGTTATTATTGTAATTAAAACCAAATGTATTATTTAATTGTCGCCAATGACCATCGCTGTTGATGCGACAATAAATAAACTAAAAAAAAATAATATAATGACTACCATCTTTATTCTCACATGTGCCTGATCTGACAGGTACGCTAGGACACCAGCCTTGCGTATAAAATTCTCTTTTTTACTTCCACTCAATTCTTAAACTTCGAATATTTCTTTTCATAAAGTTTGTTAGGCTTCATTGGAATTAATGATTTTTCTGTTTGTTGCTTCCAAAATTTCTCATGGCAAAGAATACGTAACTTTCATAAAACTTTACTTCCTAGCTAATGACAATTTGTAACCAAATTCGTTGTTTAGGCAGCAAGCATGACGTCAAAACATGGGTCCAAGATTACAACTTAACATCCAAATGAACTTTCATATCTTAAATCGTTATAATATTGTTAAGAAAAATACAGCGTGCTTTTAAACTTTTTTGGCATTGATAAGAATTACCGAACTTGCTCCTAACATTCTGTAATATTTTCTTGTTCGCGCAAAAAAGTCGGTTACACACTAGTTTCATAATGTACTATAAATGAACGAATCCTATAAACTCTCCTATAAAACGCTAAGGAATGTTGATGAGCTGAATGTTGATTGCCAAGCATGGATTGCCAAGAATGTTGATGACAATTTGTAACCAAATTCTTAGTTTAGGCAGCAAGCATGACGTCATAACATGGGTCCAAGATTACAACTTAACATCCAAATGAACTTTCATATCTTAAATCGTTATAATATTGTTAAGAAAAATACAGCGTGCTTTTAAACTTTTTTGGCATTGATAAGAATTACCGAACTTGCTCCTAACATTCTGTAATATTTTCTTGTTCGCGCAAAAAAGTCAGTTACACACTAGTTTCATAATGTACTATAAATGAACGAATCCTATAAAAACTCTCCTATAAAACGCTAAGGAATGTTGATGAGCTGAATGTTGATTGCCAAGCATGGATTGCCAAGAATGTTGATGACAATTTGTAACCAAATTCTTAGTTTAGGCAGCAAGCATGACGTCATAACATGGGTCTAAGTTTACAACTTAACATCCAAATGAACTTTCATATCTTAAATCGTTATAATATTGTTAAGCAAAATACAATGTGCTTTTAAACTTTTTTGGCATTGATAAGAATTACCGAACTTGCTCCTAACATTTTGTAATATTTTCTTGTTCGCGCAAAAAAGTCAGTTACAAACTAGTTTCATAATGTACTATAAATGAACGAATCCTATAAAAACTCTCTTATAAAACGCTAAGGAATGTTGATGGTTTTGAACGATTTATAAGATACCTAAGATAACCACGTAAATGGATTACAGCCGGATACGGTGACGAGTTGAATTGGATAATTATATTAATCTACGAAATGAGTATTTTTTGAATTTTTTTCGAAGGTTTTGATCTTTTGGCAAACTACGCTTCAAATCAAAGTTATCAGAAGCTTGCGTAATTTTGAAATACATAATTTAGCATTTAATAGCCTGTACAATTTATTAGTAAGAATGTAACAATGAGTCTTTGAGTTTGACAATAATCTCTTAGCAATGGTTATCCAGGCACAGAACCGGGTTTAAACGAATCTAACCTAACGTAGCGGTTCACAAACGTTTTTGCCACGAAATTCCAAGGGAGCGCTCTTTCTCCTGAAGAACATTCGTCTTGTTCGTAAAGTTTATTGCACTTTGAGAGTCTACAACATCCATCTTTCAGAGAATGTCATATTGCATTGCGTAACATAGTAAGTTGTGAAATTTAGAATTGATATATCACATAAAACTGTTTCATTTTGCTTTGATACAGGTCAAATACATTGAGTGAAATAGATAAATAATTCTTGTCTGAAAAATATTACCAACTTCAAAATCCTCTTAGTGTTTTGAACTTAATAAGTAAATGAATATTGATTCTCGGAACCTCAACTAATTTCCCCCTTCTTGTTGTAAGTGATGTGCATGTCATATCTTGCGCTTAGTATACTCTCTGATCTTGCGAGAAGTCGGGGTTCTTCCCCCTTGCTGGAACGTGAGATCCGGCGCCAACTTACACGATGTTCAGAATGTTTTCGTACTTTGCAGACACTAGAAAATATTCTTCACGTTCATTTTCTCTTGCGGAAAGAAGAAATCAGTTGATACACCTTAACTACGTCCACAACTATCTTCTTTATCATCCATTTTATTCTTCAAAGTTATTCAATTATCTTCAACGGTAACAAACAATAATTGTACTCGGACACAATTATTGTGTTACGAACATTTAAATAAATGATTAGTTGAAACAAATAGTTTCGGAATACTTTTAAATCCCGTCGTTTCTCTAATTGAATCAGGGAAATCGAAAACTCCATAACTCCAGGCAACCATATTTTACAGGAGACAAAAGTAACATGTCATCTCTTTCAGTGATCACAGATATTATCCAATAACCTATTAACATTGAAGAGGTTTATCCTTTAAATACTTCAGAATTTAAATTTTGTACTTAAATAGTTGTTAAAAATTGGTTTATACACTTCCAAATATTTTCACCAAAAACTGGAGTTAATGAGTATGTATTCCCTGCTTTAATTATACAATTGGTATCAATGACTTAACGCAATATAACTTGATTTCTATCTCAGCCGGGACCAACATTAGGGTCTCAACTGGTGTTCCGTTATTTGTGGTGCTGTAGAGCGCGTGCGTGTGTAAAAGAGGAAGAGTTGGCGAAGATAATTAAAACAGATTGCCCACTGGCTGTGGCCCGTTTGCTTGGGTACTGCCCGCCTTGCATTCATTGTAGAAACCAGAGGACGTGCGCATCGTATCCGACTTCGCCAATGAGCTTCAGGCACCAGTTTGTTACAATATTAGTGGGAATTTTAAATGTCACCAGATACCAAAATTATCACTTTATTACAAGTTATTGAAAAATATATTACTTACCCACGATTTTTTGAGTCCCTAAATACCTTCTCTCACTCCTTTACTAAAATTAGTTGAATTAAGAATAAATGATAGCAACGAGCGTTATAGACAACATCTGATACCCAGAAATATTTGCTGTCGTGAAATGGAAACTATTTTGCATCGAAAACGAGCTACACATTTGATATAATATTCCTTTTGTCAAAATACCAAACTTCCTCACTCCTCGCGCAACGAACAAAGCGAAGGCCCAAGAAAACTTGCGCGGATAATACATGAAGCTTTTTAATATTGCAACTTTTCCACCTTCGTTGTGTTATTTTTGTTTGGTTATCGTTAAAAGTCATTTTATGCCACTTTCAAAATGTTTCTCGACACTTCTCGCTCTTCTTGCAACATGGCAGCCAGTGTTTGATTTGGATATTCAAACTCAGTGCGCCCGTATAGTAGTCACGTGGTTCGTGACGCAAACTGATGCTGCACAGAACGAGCAAAACTCGATGCGCCAGAGTAACTCGCCCATATCTTTCCACGGTAGAAACCACGGAAAACTATTTATTTATATTCATTTATTTATTTTACGTCAAAACAGTTAAAAACTGTGTGTGGCCTAATTTGGGGAGAAGTCAATTCTGTGCACATTTTCAACTACTCGTGAGACCAGCTGGCTGGTCAATTTCTTTTCCAGACAGGTTGATTTTGGCCTAACTATGGAGCTACGACCGTACTTTAAATTTAATATTTAGATTTAGTTGGTCCAAAAAACTGTAAAAAAAACTGTATATGACGTATGGGAGAGAAGATTATCTGCACACGTTGTCTTGGGTATCAGAATCCCTTGCCGACATTTTAACTATAAATTGTTAAAAGATGAATGAAAGTTATAATAATATTAATAATGACAATAATGATAATGATAATGATAATAATAATAATAATAATAATAATAATAATAATAATAATAATAATAATAATAATAATAATAATAATAATAATAATAATAGTACAAGTTTAAAAAGCGCGAAATTAGAAAAAATTGAAAAACTAGACTTTTTCGTTCCCGATTTGTAGAAAACCTATTTTCAACAGTATACGAACTGCAGATTTGATTTTTCTGCATTGCCAACAATATAGTAACTCACCCTCAGCTCTACTCCTACCACTACAAGCAAAAGGAGAGCTCAACAAAACGTGCGCATAGTAAAGCTACATTTATATCCAGAAGTAAACCAAGGGCCATCTCAGCATTTGTAATTTGCTAGTTTTTTATTAAAATTGTCTATTAATGAGTGGAAGGTAGAAAAATCATAAAGGTAAAGAAACTTCGTTGACATTTTTGCCATGGTAATGACTGGTGTCGAACGGGGTGTAGATAAATCAATTCGGCGACGTTTCAAAGAAATTTCTGGTGCACGTATCCATAGAAAAGTTAAATTGTTATGAAAGTGAATTTCATGAGATACTATATTATAGAGATGGTGTGCTGTTTCAGTTTGTTTAATGAAAAGTAATTTGCACAGGATCGCTGAATAGTTAGAATTTCTCAGGTTGTGAAATAATAATAGTTAATAACAATATTAATAGTTATTTAAAAATAATATTAATGTGTTTAATAATAATTATTATTAGTTATTATGTTACACAACCGATACAAACAAGACGGTCAAATAGACCCAGGAGCTTTGGGCAGGAGCGCTCAATTGCTCCAATCCCACCTGAGGCTTGAATGTTTTGCCTTGTTTATTTATTTATTTATTTATTTATTTATTTAGCGTCAAAAATCAGTTAAAACTGCGTATGACGTGCTATGGGGAAGAGTGAATTGTGTGCACATTTTCAAAATTCTGTGATCGCTACACTGTCATATACTACTTAAAAAAACTCCCATATAATAAAATCTATTTTCAAGGATAAATTAGCAATACATTTTGGCTCTTATCCATGTTGTCGTTCGGAATAATACTTCCTGCCGCGACAACATGGAAACGATAATTTGAATAACTGTATTTCCCATTGAATTCTAGAAGACGTGCACAGATAATGAAGTTACATTTACGTCCAGAAGCGAAACAAGGGGCCATCTCAGCATTTGCTCAATGAATCAGGGAAACTGGACGAAAAATCTGATCGAGATGGTGGCCTAGGGGGGGTTACAGTCTCCCGTTATGGACTCTACACCTTCCAAATTCCCTTGTCATATCCGGAACCTTTTTGTGAGATAGGTCAGCAGTTTCTCTGTTCGCGTAATTGAATTGAATACTCACACGCAGAACAATGATACATCCACCTGAATGAGTTAAAAGCCACGGAAATAGATATAGGAACGAGATAGGTCTAAAAGACGTGATCTTTGAGAAGCATCATAGAGTTTCACTGAGAATTGTTCCCTGGGGAGCAGTAGTTACCACGGCGAGTTCCTTAAGCGACGATAGTTGGTACCCGAGAAATAGATACGGCAAATCCAAAAATGCAGCCCCGACTCAATATAAAATGCATCAAAGTAGTACGAGAAAGTGTGTCATTGTATAGCTATTAGTTTTTATATACCTTACTATTTAACATAAATAAGATTGCAATGAGTAATCCAAAATCTATTTGATCAATGAAAATGGTTTATGAAGATAATTAAACGCTTGTTAATAAACGTCCTCAACAGTAAAATGTTTTAAATAATCATGTTTTGTAATCTTTCACGTTTACATAATATGCGCGAAAGTTTGATGATCAGAAAGTGAAAACCTACAATATTTTTGGAACTAATATCTACATTATTTTTGAAAGGAATTACTTCATCAATTAATATAATTCAATTTCTAACTCGGAAGTTTTGAAACTGAACTTATATAGTGTCTACGAAAGACACTCGCTCTTAGAAAGTGTGAAATCTTACGGCTCTCCATTTCACTGGGAGACCTTGAAGGCCCCGTGGGAACACGGAAAGGTGTGTTGCGTTATGGGGCACGAAAACGACGTTGAATTGTACGTTTCAGTGTTTTGTTGCCGCAAGTTATGGGCACGATATGTGCTTATTCTCACAGTAATTTCTTTTTCCAGTTGTTTGCACATTCCGCTCACGGATAGAATCTTTCCACAAATGAGTGCTTCTTCAAGAAAATAGATCTTGTTAATTGCACATAAGTATTGCTTTACAATTGCAAGGTAAAAAACAAGCGAAACTTCACTTTCTATAAACAGTTTAGTATGATCTACGGTTACTTCTTGATTTGCAAGTGTAACTAACTATGTTTTAACCGTTGTTTATTCTAAATTTTAACTGTATGATAAAGAAAGCTCTAAAGCTAATTCTAGAAGTGTAAACAAGAGAATTTTCATTATTGGAATTACAACATTGAAATCTTATTGGAATTAAGGAAGAATGTACTTCGAACAATAAATATATGAATTCAATAGTATTAAATATTAATTAATACTCTGTCAATAAGTGTTCAATTAGTTTTAAGAATATCTAGATGTGATTTATTGTCCTCTTAGAACTTTTTAATTCACAGTATGATAGTCGAAAACTACAATATTAAAAATAAAAAAGTTAATGACAATTAAAAAGACCTAAAGTTATTATTCTAAGATCATCCACTTCACGAATTAGACTTCGTTTATTTTGGAATGACGTCACGTTCTGCCATCCTTGATTAATTTCGTTTTGCTCAGACTACCGATTATCCCGATGCAGGATGTCACGGCAACTGCGGATAATCGAGTTACGTGGATAATTCGCAAAGTGGAAGAAAAAGACCCAAAACAACATGAAAATGCTTTATAACACTTCACATTATATATAGTTATACAAATACTTTATATAACTAAATATTCATTTAACACTGTAATTTATCATCAAAAATAGGAAACGAAATTTAAGGAAAATACGTTGGAATATCCGCAGAGGCAGTGACATTAGCCAAATAAATTGGGGAATATCCATTTTGGAGAAAATGGGCTGAACAGTTTAGTCACTAACGCAGTATCCAGAAGGACAGACAGGCATTTGCCGTCAATCGATTTTTCGGTATCAAGGACCCAGAAAACACGAACTCTGGCTACACCATATGTTAAATTATTTTTTTTCTAAATTTACTATCAGGATTGATGCACATTTTTGCTATCAGGACCCTGTAATAAGAATTTTTCTGCCGAAAATTCGCGATCTCTTCGCGCAGCATTATAAAACTTTCTTTCTCCTCCGTAGTCAGGAAGTAAAATTAAACGTTTTTTCTTTTCTAATTTACTCGAAGCGAAAGCAACAACGAGATAATTGGCGGGACGCGAGTAGTGATGATACATTGTACCAAAACATCAACACATCGATGGAAACATGGATGAGAAAACATCGATGTTTGAATTGTAGACTAATAAACATGCCATTTCCCTATCCAAAAATTACAGTACGTGAAAGGGTACGTTATTGTCTGGTACCAGCACATTAGTAGTATGTAAAAATGATTATCGACTGTAAAGAATAAAATTAACAGTAAAGAACATCGTGTTTTACTGTCAATTTAGGCAATGACACGCCTGGCGATATAATACATTCTTAACAGGATCAGCTCCCAAACTTCCTCAGATTGCACCGGCGAAATTTGCAGCGTGATAAAGAGAATGACGCAAAACAACGATATTGCTGTGGATTGCTGATACTCTCCAGTGTGCTTAAACCCCTTTATTTAAAAAAATTAAAGAATCAAAAAAATCGATGTTAATATATATCCATATATATCCATATATGTATGTATATTATATATATGTATGTATATTATATATATATATGTATATTATATATATATATATTATATATATATATATATATATATATATATATATATATATATATATATAGATATATATATCGATGTTTCTGGTGAAAAACATCGACGTTTTTTGCCATCCCTAGGCGCGAGGCGCTTGTACTCACGCAGCAGAGGGTGCTCGGGCGGCGGGGGCGGCGTGGGCTCGGGCAGCGGGGCGGGCGGCTGCACCTCGTTGGCCTCGCGTCCTCCGCGGCCCCTGTGTGGCCCGCGCAGCGAGTTAACGGCGTGGGCCACGTGCGACGCACGGCCCGCGTGGCCCGCGTGGCCCGCGTGGCCCGCGTGGCCCCCGGCAGCCGGCGCCGAGGTGGCCCCTCGCGCGGGGGCGTCGTAGGCGCGCGAGCCGCGGAAGTTGACGACCGCGCCGCGCGGGTCGCGGGCGCCGAAGGCCACGCCCACGTCGCCGCGGACGGACGCCTCCACGCCTGCGGCGCCGCCTCGGACGCCGCCCAGCGCGGCCGTCGCCAGCGCCGTGGCCACCGTCAGCGCCACCAGCAGCACGCCCAGGCTCATGGCGAGAGAGGGAGAGAGAGGTGGCGCGCGCGCGCCCACCCGCGCTTATATACCCCCGCCGCTGCCTGACCCACTTGCCCCGCCCCGCCCCGCCCCGCCCCGCCCCGCCCTGTCCCCGCGGCTCCAGCGGCGAGAGCGTCCAGCGGACCCGCGATTTCCACGCGTTGGCGCCGCGGCGGTGGCGGCGGCGGTGGTGGCGGTGGCGGTGGTGGTGGCGGTGGCGGTGGTGGCGGCGGTGGCGGCGGCGGCGGCAGTGGTGGCGGTGCGGTGGCGGTGGCGGAGGCGGCGGTGGCGGCGGCGGCGGCGGCCAGGTGGTGGTGTGGCAGCGGTGGCGGCGGCGGTGGTGGCGGTGGCGGTGGCGGAGGTGGGGGTGGCGGTGCGGCGGCGGTGGTGCTGGCTGTGGCGGAGGCGGCGGCGGCGCAGCGGAAAATGGTGGTGGCGGCGGTGGCGGCGGCGGTGGTGGCGGTGGCGGTGGCGGAGAGTGAAATTAGCGGTGGCAGCAGCAGTGGTGGCTGTGGCGGAGGGCGGCGGCAGCGGCGGCGACGGCGGTGGCGGCGTGGCGGCGGTGGCGGCGAGAGGTGGTGGTGGCGGCGGCAGTGGCGGCGCGGCGGTGGTGGCGGTGGCGGTGGCGGAGGTGGGGGTGGCGGTGGCGGCGGCGGTGGTGGCTGTGGCGGAGGCGGCGGCGGCGGCGGTGGCGGCAGTGGCGGCGGTGGCGGCAGTGGCGGCGGCGGTGGCGGCGGCGATTGAGGCGGCGGTGGCGGCGGCGGCGGCGGTGGCGGCAGTGGCGGCGGTGGCGGCAGTGGCGGCGGCGGTGGCGGCGGCGATTGAGGCGGCGGTGGCGGCGATGGCGGCGGTGGCGGCAGTGGCGGCGGTGGCGGCGGTGGCGGCGGTGGCGGCGGTGGCGGCGGTGGCGGCGGTGGCGGCGGTGGTGGCGGCGGTGGCGGCGGTGGTGGCGGCGGTGGCGGTGGCGTCGGCGATGGCGGCGGTGGCGGCGGTGGCGGCGGTGGCGGCGGTGGCGGCGGTGGCGGCGGTGGCGGTGGCGGTTGCGGCAGTGGCGGTGGCGGATCGGCCAGCTGCCTGGGGGCATGCCGGGAGACAAAAGAGGGCGGCGGGGCGTCGTGCCTGACGCGACTTGGCGCTTCGCTTTGATCTAAAGTCATCAATACAAACGGCGGTCGCGACGGGCCACCGCCCAGAGGCCACGCGCGCGAAAACACACGCGCACGGCGTCACGCACGTTCACGCACGTGTGGAGGGGACGTGCGTAAGTGCGCAGCGGCAGCGGCGGCGAAATGGGCGGGGCAGCGAGAGACACGTTCATATAAAACTTTCGTTGAAGATAAGATGAGAAAGAAATTAAAGGTATTTCTCACGAGATATTCAATACTTATGTAAAGAATGGAAACGTAAGAAAAAAAAGTACTACTGTGCCTCTAACACTGTCTAACGCTCAATCAGAAGGTGTTTCATTTTAGATACTAAATTAACACTTTGAATATTGACCACAGCACATGTAGTGAAATGAAATAACATGGGTAACATTAGTGTAAGAAATTGAAAAATATGTAATATAACAAAAGCAATAATGCTTTATAGAAATTATCAACATATCTGAATACGTCGCTTTAATAATCAATACTCTCACAAATATTTTTCGCAGAAATATTTCCATATCAACTCAAAAATTCTAGAAACATAGTATTGCATCTAGTATAAGAATTTCTGCAATAAAAAAAAACAAATAACATTACTCGCGTTTATTTTAAATTTTACAAAATGTTTTGGGGATAGTAAGGATTATTTAGTACAGCACTAAGAGGAGAAATACACAAACGCTTTATAGCAAAAACATAATCCTGTCATTACATAACATCAATGATTATTCATTTGTCTGCCTAAATTCCAATTTTCATACTTTCAATTATCAAAATCAACTAATTCTTTGCTAGCTGTGCCTCACATTGACCCGACGCTGGCATCGGATGTGATTTCAGGTTGGGATTCACCACAGTTGACTCCCCCACACTCACAGCCGCACATCCTCTTCCCCCAATCTACACACGCGCACGCAAACAACCACGCGGGCACGCGCACGCGTAAAGCACACAAACAGTGGCGAGTCCTCACACGCGACGCACGGACCGGCCGACGGACTGAGAATCCGCACCTGGATATTTTTATGACCGTGTCATTGGCGTCTTTGAAGTCCCGGCAACTTCCTTCAGTCGCTCTTCCCCTCACCATCCCGTCGTCCGGCCCCCATCCTCCTCCCCGTCCACCTTCCAAGTCCTTCTCCCCATTCTGAACCGTCGTCCTCCTCACCCGTACTCATCATCCGGCTTCCTCCCCAGTTCTTCTTTCTCGCACTTCTCCCTCGTCCTTGTCCCCTATTCTCCTCTCCGTTCTCCTCCGTTCAACTCCTCTATTCTCCTCACCGGTCCTCCTCTCCCGTCCTCCTCTTCCGTCCTCCTCTCCCGTCCTCCTCTCCCGTCCTCCTCTCCCATCCTCCTCTCCCGTCCTCCTCACCCGTCCTCCTCTCCCGTCCTCCTCTTCCATCCTCCTCTCCCATCCTCCTCTCCCATCCTCCTCTCCCATCATCCTCTCCCATCCTCCTCTCCCATCCTCCTCTCCCATCCTCCTCTCCCATCCTCCTCTCCCATCCTCCTCTCCCATCCTCCTCTCCCATCCTCCTCTCCCATCCTCCTCTCCCATCTTCTTTTCCCATCCTCTTCTCCTGTCCTCCTCTCCCGTCCTCTTCTGAAGTCATCCTCTTCCGTCCTCACCCGTCCTCCTCTCCCGTCTGAAGTTCGAGTCCCGGCGGTGACAGGATTTTGGATACTGGCTTTTCACCTAGGTCGAGTTCAGTCGCTGCCTGAAGGAGAATTCTAGCGGTCCACTGTTCTGATCGATAGTTTTCCGCGGTTTCTCCAGTCGACAGCAGACGAATGCCGGAGCAGTACCCTAATAAACGAGAGAAAGACCGCGCGCGATCTTTTCTTCTTCTTCCTTGTCCAATTCTCATCCCTTACTTACTACACTACTACACATGCACTACACTACCGCATGTTGGGAGCTTAGAGCTTGTCCCGGCTGGGGCGGCGCCACTCTGGTGGGAGATACCTGGTTAAGGAAAATCCCGCTAGCTGATGTAAGGTCGGCGCCGGATCTCCCCACCCAGCGGGGAAAGATCACTGCGACCTCCCGACGGAAAACATGCACTACGCTTATGTGATTAATGACCTTAGCAGTTGTCACGCCCGGAATCACTAACCACCCACCAATCCACCCACAGTTTCCTCCCTCGTCATTTTCCTCTATTCTCCTCTCCCTTCGTCCTGCTCCGTCCTTCCCTCACCCCGTCCACTTTCCGTTCTCTTTCTACTCTTTTCTCATCCTCTATCTGTCCTCTTCTGATACCCTTCCATCCTCCACACATTCTCACGCCCTCCTAAGTCCACTCCTTTCCGTCGTCCGAAGTTCCTGCTCTCGCCGGCGCATGCGCCGAGGGAGAATTATTCGAGGTCTATTTCGTTAATTTTAAACCGCAGCGATCGTAAATTGTGTCGATTTACGTGCTGCAGTCGGCGGCAAGCGTCAGAGGGTTACAGTGGTTGGGAAGTAGCATCTAGGCGAAGGCGCATACCAATCTTTGTGGACTATATAAAGCATATTGAAAGAAGAAGTATTTTTTAATTCAACTTATTTCACACATGCGGTCGCTATGACATGTGATCGTTTCATTTTCACACTTTTATTTCCAATGATTATTGAGAGGTCTAAAACCAATAAAATATCAATGTCAATTTGGATTAATTAAAATCTAATTTCATGATCACATCTGCATTCTGAAGACCTTAACCAATCGTTTTCTATGATTACACAGTTTAAAATAATGTAGTTTACATTTTGAAGCAGATGACAGTAGAGTTTAAACCAGACTGCGGTAAAGAGAGAAATATAGCTGCTAAAATTTGAAATGTTTTTTGTAAACTAATATTTGATTGGTGTACGTTAAAACTCATTGGTTCAGAAGGATAACTTACGCAAACTATTCCGTAACGTACTCCAAACAAAATAAAGCGACAGAAATAAACATATGGGTTACATTGTAGACTCGTCAGCGTGAGCGATGTCAAAATTATAGCGTGATAAAAGAGACTACTTTAGAGATCCCGAAACAAGAAGTACACAAATCGTTTTCTGACTTCCACGTAAGACTTTTATTTACACGTGAATAAGAAAAATAATCCTATTGAACGAATTCTTAGAATGACGTCAAAGTTAAACAAAAGAAAAAAGGACGAAAAAAGGAGTCTCTTAATTCGTGATTTCGACATGACAAAACCTCGTAGTGACAATTTTTTTACGATTGTGAAATGTTACTGTAACGAATTTATTCAGCATCTCCTAAGCAATGTAGCAAAGATAAAAAAGCAAAACAAAATTAATACTTAACCTACAACAATGGACCACGCATTCTCTTATCCAAAGTAGTACAGTTTCTAACATCGCAATAATCTCCTAAGCATCTTACTTTACCCCAAGTGTGTATTCTAGTTTCCTTGAAGTGATTCGACGTTATATGTTTTTCGTTTTATTATTTCTTCTCTCAAATAACATTCTTTAAAACATTATTAAAACATTATTAATTCATATTATTTTATTTTGTTTGAATCAAATCTATTAATCACTGAAACACGTTCAGTTATATGTGGTTGTAAACGGTTGAACTGTTTCTCTGACAATGAAAGGCAATGTAGCAAAGAAGAAGAATTACATTTAAAACACGAAGTGTGTGCAATAAATTTGGCTACGTTGTTGCCGTGCGAGGGGGGCGTGGCCACTGCCGGGCGACAGCCGCCGAGGCGACGCGTCGGCGCGGCGCAAAGCGCGAATAAATAGCGCGGAATCCCGGCTGCGGACTCCGCGCGCTGCAAATGCTAAACGCACACCGTCCAGGTCACGGCCACCGACACTAAGAGCTCCTTCACACGGCGCCACTCAGCAGCGCTTCCGAGTGGCGCTTCCGTTGGCAAAGCATTGGTTGAAATTGAGCTAAATTCGCACGAGTGGTGCTTCTGCTGAAATTGGTTTCAATTGAGTTCAATTTACACCAGCAGCGCAAATGTGCTTCCGCCAACAGAAATCTAAGTGGAGGCCTTCACACTTCACCTATTCACTGCGCGCTGCAAATGCTAAACGCACACCGTCCAGGTCACGGCCACCGACACTAAGAGCTCCTTCACACGGCGCCACTCAGCAGCGCTTCCGAGTGGCGCTTCCGTTGGCAAAGCATTGGTTGAAATTGAGCTAAATTCGCACGAGTGCTGCTTCTGCTGACATTGGTTTCAATTGAGTTCAATTTACACCAGCAGCGCAAATGTGCTTCCGCCAACAGAAATCTAAGTGGAGGCCTTCACACTTCACCTATTCACCGCGCTGTAAATGCTAAACGCACACCGTCCATGTCACGGCCACCGACACTTAGAGCTCCTTCACACGGCGCAACTCAGCAGCGCTTCAGAGTAGCGCTTCCGAGTGGCGCTTTCGCTGGCAAAGCATTGGTTGAAATTGAGCTAAATTCACACGAGTGGTGCTTCTGTTGACATTGGTTTAAATTGAGTTCAATTCACACCAGCAGCGCAGATGCGCTTCCGTCAGCAGAATTCTAAATGGCACACTTCACCTACAGCCTTCACAGTCAAATGCAAGTGCCACTGAGCTTAGGTTTTAACATGTAGACTGCCTTGCGGCCGTAGGCACTCACAATGGTGACTCACGAATCCTTTCTTTCCCACGCTTAGTGGCATAATTTTATTAAGCTGAGCTAGTAAGATACATTAATAAATTAGTGAACTTTAGTTCATTATGATAAAACGTGCGGGGTAATGTTCAGCGTCTCTGTATCTCGTATCAATTAATCATCTTTCAATTTTATTTAGCTTTTAAAGTTTATTTACTTAGAAATGAAACAGTTTAATGCCTAAAATCATGAACCATAACACTTGAATTCACTCTCAAATAAAGAGTATTTCCCATTTATTATGCACATATGATACATAGTACTCAAATTTGAAAATATAAAACAAACTCCAAGAAGCTACAATATAATATTATATTTATATACTTATATTTATAAGTTATGTATCAAATACATGTTGTGGACAATACAGATTATTAAAAAGTGAACTGTTTAATACAAACATACTACATATTGGTACATTTTATCCAAATCAATATTATTTAAAGAAAAATAATTTAAATTAATTTTTTTATAAAAAAGTAATTTTAAATTTTTGTAAAAATATTTATCCCCCAAATTTGCTCCGCAATAAAAGCTTCGAAATCCCGCCTCTGGGTTCACTTAACCACGAAGCATCGTCTCGGGCTGCGTTTTGGATCCGCAGTTATCAGCGGCGACCTGCTCCCCAACTAGGGCAACGTGCTCTGTCGCGCCGGGACCAGCTGGCATGCTCCTAGGCAGATGCTTGATGTAGTGCGGGAATGCATGTTACAGCCGCGTGCCGGGGAGTCTTGGAAAACGACGCGACAGCTGCGACCTAGCGCCGGCGTTGCCCAGGAGGTGCGCTTGCGCACATGCATCATCGGTGGGCCGTGAGATAAGACAAACGCGTCTATTCATTTCGCGCGAGTTTCTTTCTCCGGTCAGCAAGCTCCGTACGATGGTGGTAATCAGAGTGAGGTGGAGTAATTTTTGGTCCTATACATATGTAGATAATATTTTAACGTATTGCTAAAATTACAATTTGTATCGCTATAATTTGATAATGTCTATTCTACAAATAGAATCATCTGTATTTCCGTTTTTCGATACGGCATCGGAATTCTTTAATCATTGGATTGCGAACAGCGCGTTAGAGAATGAAAGCATTTTCGATATTGTTTGGTTGCTCAACAAATAAATAGAGAAATTGTACTCATTTAATGTGAAATGCACTAATTTTTCAAAATAATATTGCTTAAGTAATACAAAGAAGATAAAACACTTATATAACATGAATGGTTTTTTCAAAGATAAATTAATAAAATAAGAATTCATTAATATATTCACACCTTTAATAGCAATAGACCCATATCAATATTCTTCATGAAGCAGATACATTTCAGAATTAGGATACATGTAAATGAATCACAAAATAATGAATGTAATTCAAAAAATTAGGCGGAACATATGTTAAGATATTCTTGACATCAAACTCTTCTTTCATCAACGCATACTAAATTGATACCCTCTGCTACTATTTTTACTGTAATGTTTTTTACAAGTAAGTTTCAAGTTTTTACAATGATCTCGATATCAGGTTTTCTTTGTTAAGGTCCATGGGAGTCCACGGAGCCAATGGGATCAAATTGGCAATGACAAGTCCACTCAGCAAGTTTCATTAAGCAATTCAGCACTAATAGTGACGAGTGGGGTATAAAATATTAGCTGACGAGTGTGGTGTAATTATGCAGTCAGTAAAGGGAGAAAACTAATAATGTTGTAGGGTAAAAGTGGAGGTGGTGGAGGCGAGAGTAATCAATGGCAACAATAAACGGGTTTGTGACAAGGAAAGGCGAGAACGAGACGACCAAATTCACGAGTAGAAGGAGAAAATATGGCGAAGCAGCATTGAAAATACGATATACATGTTAAACCTGCCATCTTAAACCGATCTCTCCTGTCGTAGTGAACGGAATCCACGGTAGCTTGGAGTACCGACATTGAGAGGCGCTGCACTTAGATTTCGTAAGTCCGTGGCTATCGAATAGGGGCATTTTCCCGTCGGCGCAACCGCTCTCACTGTTCTCGCCTCCACCTCTACAGCCCTCGCAACATACGTCACTGCACACTGCCTCTTTCGCACAACGTCCCTTTCGCCAACACCGCCCCTTTTACCGTTTCCACCCTGTACAACGCACCTCCCCACCCCGAGGCCTCCGCTTCGACGCCCCTTCTCACGGAAACCCTGCCATTGCCGCCCCTTCCGCCTCCATTCCTCCTTCCACGGCCACCTCCGAATCCGCCACCACCATCGCCGCCGCAGCTGCAAACTCCGCCCCAGCTCCGTCTCCGCCCCCGCACCTGCCCCCCTTCGCCCCACCACCATCCCTGTCATCGTGGCGGCAGGATTTTCGACACTAGCTTTTCAGCTAGGTTGAATTCAGTCGCTGTCTGGAGGAGAATTCTAGCGGCCGGCTACTCTGATCGGTAGTTTTCCGTGGTTTCTCCGATCAACACTAGGCGAATGTCGGAGCAGTACCCTAGCAAACAGGCCACGGACCGCGCGCGATCTGTCCTTCCTCTTCCTTGTCCTATCCTCTCCCCTTACACACACACTTACACTAACGTGCACTACGCTACCACATATTCCGGGAGACCGGTCGGGAGCCGGTCCCGACTGGGGCGGTGCCCCGTTGGTGGGAGAGTCCTGGTTAGGGGGAAGCCCCACTAGCCGACGGTAGGTGGGCGCCGGATCTCGCCATCCAGCGGGGAAAGATCACCGCCATCTCCCGAGAAAAAACATGCACTACACTAACGGGACTAATGACCAAAGCAGTTGACGCGCCCGGAAACACGAAAAAATCAATCAATCAAAACCTGCCATCGCCACAGCTTCCGCCTCTGTCTCCTCTACCCCCTCTAGAACAGCCCCAACATTGCTCCCGACGCCGTCCCAACTCCTTCGCCACCCCCCATGGCCCTCACTTCTTCCCCGCGTCCGCCCTCGCCCCGGTCTCACTGCCTCCACCGCCACCGCGATCTCTGCAACTCCTCCCCCGCCATCGCTCCTGACGCGCCTCAGCCGCCACCTCCACCTCGCCCCGGCCGGCCCCCGCCTTCTCCATCGCGTCCACCGCCACCGCAGCCGCGACCTACGCCCCCGCCGTCGCCAGTCGCTGCCCCTTCGCCTGCGCCGTCCCGAGAGGCGTGGACTGGCTGCACATGCAGGCAACGCGTGGAGCGCGCCCGCGCTTTGAAGACGCCGCCGACCGGCACAAAGCCCCAAACTCCCATCTTTCCGACACTCACTCGCCGCTGGGACGCACGTTCCGAATCATTTTGATTGGCCAGTTACAAATTATTTTCACGTCATTATATTTTACAAGTTTAAAAATGATTATTTAAATAATACAACGAATATTAAGTTAAAATTAGTTTTCTGCTTGATCGTCACAATATTGACATATAAAGAAGGAAAATACATTTTTTCAGTGCTCGGAGATTCACTTACACCCGACATGGTTCATTATTTAGGATATATGAAACGTGATTATGAAATGAGTTATAGCGTAGCAAAAAGAGTGAAAGGAAGTGAAAATTTTCTGAAGAAACGTACCAAAAACATAACCTTCGCCGCAGAGATGTTTTATGAAAGGGGCCTCGTAATGTGACGTCGATTTTGATCCCAGACCACACATGCGTAACGTTAACCATCCAATGATAGTCGCATGGGTAAATGGGGTTGGGGAAATATTTGTGGTATGGGGATATACAATGGTCACACTTTCTAATTACTACATTCGATGGTTTGGAAAAGAATATCTGTTCATATTAAAACACTACTACGAATGTCAACCTCCTAATGTGACATCACCCTACCGATTTAGATCTCTAAATTCATACTTCGTTATAAATTCAGCGTCTGACGCTTTCACGTATAAGTTTCGTGTTTATTAGAATTGTGTTTATAGAATGGTGTTTATTAAAATTAATAATGTTTGAGCAATGATGGAAATACGAATTCCACGTGCACCAGCAAAGATTCATGGCGACCACCAGTAGAAAGCTTGCGCACTGACTATAAAGCTATGGATTTGATCACACTTGGATTAGATCAGGCGATACATTTTTTCAAACATTTTTCACACAGATGCAACATGCAGGGAAATTCTGTATTTAAGATTGATTGATTGATTATTAGTGATTCCGGGCGCGTAAACTGCTAAGGTCAAGTCCCGCACGTGTTGTGCATGTTTTTGCTCAGGAGGTGGCGGTGATCTTCCTCGGCTGGATGGCGAGATCCGGCGCCGACCTAACGTCTGCTAGTGGGGTTTTCTCTCAACAAGGTATCTTCCACCAGCGGGGCACCGCCCAGGCGGGACAATCCCTAAGCTTCCGACCGGTCTTCTGACATTTGTGGTCGTGCAGGTCATATAAATGCAATTGTGTGTAAGTAAGGGGTGAGAGTAGGTCAAGGAGTGGGAAGAAAAGATCGCGTGCTGTTCGTGACCCGTTTGGTAGAATACTGCTGCAGTATTCGCCTGGTATTGACGAAAAACTATCAGTCAGAGCAGGAGGCCTCTAAAATTCTCCTTCAGCCACAGATCTCCATCTTGGTTTCAGGCTAGTGTCGAAAATACTGCCACCGTCGGGACTTGAACCCCAAACCCCAGGTGTTTAAGAGAACCACTGGTCGGACAGATTTGAGTTTTCGATCACTGTGCTTTAAAGACGGCAGTGGCGGCGGCGGCGGCGGTGGCGGTGGCTGCCCAGCTGCGGTCGAGATGGCCGCCTCCACCGCCGCCGCCGCCGCCGCCGCCGCCGCCGTCGCCGCCGTTGCCGCCGCCGCCGCCGCCGCGCGCCGCGTCGCCCGCGACGCTCCATCAATAGACGCAGGACGTCGCTGCGGCGTCTGCAACGACAGACGGCCGCTTCAAAGGTCTTCACTCTGGCGGCCGAGTGGCTTCCAAGGAAGTCGCTTGTGTGCGGGCGGGGCTCCGCCGCACCCCGCACCAGCGCTCCGCACGGTGAAATGGAGAACTGCGAGATAAAAGAGCCCCGCCACCTGATGCACTTTTGGCTGCGCGTCGTTCGGTTCGCGGGGCGGACGGATATATTTAGTTGGACGGGTGGCTTTTGTGGGCTATCTACTGAAAAATTTGGACCAAGCTGAAATACGTGTAGCTAGCGATTGTCTGTCTTCATGACGAAATATAATTAGAAGTTCTGGTTGCTTTAGGAAGTTCTGGTTGTTTTAGGAAGTTCTGGTTGCTTTAAGAACTTCTGTCTTTGTTGATTCTGAGACAATACACTTCTTATACTACTTTTGTGGAAATGTTACTATTTTATGTCATTACTGGCTGATGAATCCCGTCATAATCATTTATAGGCCCGAGCTTAATCATCAAAATACTTAATTATCCAAATTCATTAGAAAGGAAAAGGGAAGCATTCTGTCAACAATGTCAAATGGAAGTAATTTTATTTACATTCCACCAACACCATTCACCACTACCCTCTTCCCCCGCCCAACCGAACCCTACCCTGATTCACACCGCCCCACCGCCGTCGTCACCATTACCACCATGCCACATATTTTGCTTTTACCCTCCATTTCTTCAGTCTACATTTTTAATACAAGCATGACTTTTCATGTGGATGTAATAATGGTATATATTTTAATCATTGGTAATAAATAGATGAGAAAAAATGCAGTATTATTTTTATGGGTTTATTCCTTTTAATCCCTTTAAAGGTTCTGTTTTTACTACGTACTGTCTCTTTCTGTTTTGCTGACTCTTCATAAAGGTCAGAAATACATGGCCGACATTTTGTTAAATTGAAGAGTTGTGATACAATGTGGTGAAATAAAATTTGTTAAAATTTGTGTCCCTAAATAAATACTGGTCACTGAAACTAGTGATTTTAAAGCTTTAATGTATTTACTTTGGACAAATCTCTAAAATAACTAGATTTCTTTGCAATTTGTGGGATGGGTTACTTCATAGATTTACGCAGAAGCGCATGCTATTCTTTTATAAATATCTGAGATTTTACAGTGATTTATTATGAATGCATTGTACGTTACTGCAGTTTTAATAGTGTTAATTTATGGAACATTCTTGACTAACAAAATAATATTAATTTTCGAGATATTTCTTTAGAAAAATTTACAGGCTTGGACATACTATATTACGTTTCCGAATATACCCTACCAGTCTAATTTTACTAAAATATTATTAGAGTTGTGATACTTTAAAGTCATTTTAAAAATACGGCAGTACCTATTGAACGTTTCCTGTGACTTAATGATGATCAAAAGGGAACGACCAAATTTCCGAAAAATACTCCAATGAGTCGTCACACAGAACAACGAAGAGAAAAACACACATATCAGGATAAAGAAATATACCGCCATAAAACCTCAGAATCCAAGAGCGTCTGCGTAAAAGTCATTCCATGTGGTATAAAGTAGAGTGGCGTTACATTGGATCCGCGTCCTTCGGAGTCGTAAAATTCCTGTAGTTCGAAGATGGACGCCTGCTAAAGGATTTACGTTGCCATTCGGGTGTCATTTCGAATCTACGTTCAGGTGATGCAGTTGTGGCGTTACGAGAAACTCTTTTTAATTACATAAATTCATTATTTGGAGATCGTGTTATTTCGAGAACACAGACAAAGAAGAAATACTCGGCAAAATATCAGTGTGAAACCCTGAAACTACCTTACCAACAGCTCTCCACAATTTTAAAACAAATCATCCCCGTGTCCTCCGGCAGTGACCAGAGATGAAGCTATGTCAGCCAGAGCGTTTGACGCTACTTCACAAGATGTCCACGCACTGTACGCGAGTGAATAAGCACCGCCCAGACATTCAGGGGCTTCGTTGGGGAATGCCCGCCGTTGCGGGGCCGGGATTGCACCTTGGGGTACGCCCTCATCGCGCGCAAAGAACGCGTGACCAGGCGTGCATCGAGGCGACCTCCCTGTTTCCGCGTTCCGCCAGAGATTCTGGGCGGGCGCCCGTGCGCGCCGCCAGGCCCCTCCACCCCTCTCCCCTCCCCCTCTTCCCCGCCCCCACCCCACCGCCAAGCCGGCGCGCGGGTCCCGAGCACCTGCCGCGGAGCGGCTCCGGCCGGTCGACCCGCGTTGTTCGGATGTCTTCGTCCTGACGGGGCCTCGCCCTGTTGTGTCTACGGCCGATCCCGATCGCCTATTTTCGTGATCGAGTTAAAATAGTTGGGCCATGCGTCGCGAGGCGGTGGGGTTGTGGTGACGGAGAGGGAGAGGGAGAGGTGTGAGGACGGTGAGTATGATTGTGTGGAACTGTGATGGTGATGGTGAGGGGGAATGACTGACGGAGATGGCAGTTGTTAACCGGGGATGACAAAGTCCCCGTCGTGGGAGATGCACGGAAGTGATGATACAGAAAGTGGACAGTGTGATAAGTGAAGTGAATGTGGAGGTGGGAGAGCGTTAGTATGTAAGATGGAAGTTTAAGAGGATGTGTTATGACCAAAGTGTTTGCTGTGGAGAAACTTTGTCTTCAAAGACAGAAAGACACTTTGCATCACTTGTTACAGATGTTGTGATGGCACGGGAGAATACCAAGGGCTGCGGAGGCTATGTTGCACAGGCAGATGAGGTGCGTGACAATGGTGAGAAGGAAAGAGTGACGGAGCGGAGGTAATGGCAACTGTGACAGCACCGACAGAGACAAGAAGGGGTCAAGAAGGTCGCCTGCTCTCTTTAGGACACGGAGGGTCGCGGTCGAATATTTTTATTTAATCGGTTTTTTTAGACTCAGGTAGGAAAAGGTTAAACGCTTTCCATTCCTCTTACGAGTGCCTTTGGCCGTGCCAAGATTAATACGTGCCAATTCGAACGCAATCTGTTTGCAGGGCGGATCTGCACTCGCCCTGCCACTAACGCGGTCTGGCTACGCTACGAGAATGCTGGTCTCGAAGTAGAGACTCCTAGAACGAATGTGTAGCACTGAGAAATGCATCGGCTCTTTGCAGTAGGTGACGGTTTGTTTGTCCTTGTTTTTGGCAAACCTGCTTTGCTACGCAATGCCCTGTAATGCGTACGTGTTTGGAACAGTTCAGAGAGGTTATTGACGTCGTTTCAAAAATATCATCTTTTCCTATTTCAGACAACTAATTAGTAGTTTCTTGGTTTCTAAATTCCAAGTAAATGGTTGCCGGCAGAACAATGCAAAATTTCCTCTACCTTAATGTGAAAACCAAAAAATTTAATTAAAAACTAATATCTAATAATATTATTACGAAATTGCGAAGACCATTCTGTTATGTTCATTTTTTCACTAATTCAGTACGACTAGAATTATTTACAAGTAATTGCATCAATATCCCATGTACATTCGTATCGCATACATTCCTTAGGGTGGCGGGAAAAAGTTAAAAGGTGTTTTGAAAGGATTCATAAATAAAATATCTTATAAATGTATATTAGAGTGTACTAAATAGTTAAAGATAGTAATAAAATTGTGTGCACTGATTTATTTCTACAACAGCGTTCAAATTTCAAAATTGTAGGTTGCGTTAGAATTGCATTAGATCAATAGGAATACAATAACGTATGTCAAGGAACTGTAGTTATTTTGTTTTTATGCTCGTTTTTATGAGAGTAGTACTATTGGTAATTAAAAGAGAATGTAAATACTTTTATAGACATTAAATGTGATTTACATGAACTGAGATTCGAATGATGAACGAAACCTTCAAATTACTAAGAAAATTTCAAACCATAAATTTTTAATTAACTACAGTAACTCGTTTTTCATGCATCTCTTTTCATTCAGCAAAATCAATTTCTGCGGAACAGATGTCATTGTACTATTTATTGACACTAAAAACTGAATTTTTTGCAGGTACATAAATTCTCGTTCAATTATTCTTTATCTTAATGGACCTATATTCAGAATATAATGCACAACGTGCCAACCGATATTACGACTTTCCGTCTGCAATTTGTTCCTTTCCGTTTCTTACTACAATGATACAAGGACCATATTGTATGTTCTCTAATTCTGTTTACCACAGCTGTTTGGCTCATCTTTGGGGAGCAGAGAAGAACATGGCATAGAGACTCGTTGGCTCTTGCAGTGCATGTCACAGCAGTGGAATTCTGCTTGCACCAAATAACAGTGCAACTGGGCATATAACGACCAGCAATCAACAATATGTTGTGCTGAATATGTTGTTCAAGAATGAATCTAACGACGAGAGATGTAGTTGAGTAATAAGACTGTTTAAGCTTTTCTGAAATCACCACATCATGATTCATACGCAAAGAAGGGATTCTTTCTGTTGAAATCTCTCACGTGCTTCATTTTGTATAGTACACAATTAATATTCTTAATTTTTTATTAAAATAGTATCTTGTATTAATTAAAATGATTCCAAAAAATTGTAAAAACGCAAATCATCAAATAAGAACCATACATTTTTACAACACGGCACTCTAGACGATTGTTGTTTTACAAATATTGTGCACCTATTAGATATACGAATGAAGTGCAGCCATTGATTCTTAAAAAATGAGGGAACGACTATTTACCAATAAATAACTAATGTCTTTATGTGAATACAAATCTGACATTATTTTCTCAAATTTGGATCTAAGAAATTTCAAGGCTATCAAGCGACATGTGTGTATAGCCCTCTTCTAACATCAGGTATCCCGCTTGCATCACGATCTTAGCAATAATATTTTATATCTCCACATCACGGTTCATGGTAACCATACCTCCTTTATACAGTAGAAGTCCAAGTAAATCGCCTATGTTGCCTCCGCAGGAAAAGGAGAGGGCATAAAGATGCAAGATGCCCTCAATGTTTATGTACACAAAAAGATGGCACATGGCGCAATTTGAATGTAGCACGAGGCGTTTGAGAACAAATAGGAGTGAATTTCCTATTCTTACTGATTTCATTTGGAACTTGGGCATAATGAACACGAATTATCGCCTAAAATATTACAATCTGCTTAACTGACTCACTATTACAGTATGTCTTTATATACACAACATTTTTTCCTTACGTGGCTTAGGAGTTTATAATCTAATAATGTAGATTTTATGAAATAGAATTAATAAAATATATGGTGGAGATGAGATCCAATAAAAATAAAATTATTTGATTTGAAGAGCTTGCAGCTATTTCATAATTACTTTTGATAATGAAATTAGGAAAGCTAACACTACATATACGTTTAACGACGTTGATGATGATTGACTAAAAAGGTTGGTAAAGTTCGCGTCAGAAGTTATTCATTTTCTTACTAATTATTTTACATTTTCCCCCGAATAAAAGCAAGTTGAACGATTCGAAAATATGCAGTAAGCTTTATTAAAAATAAAATGAACAAACGAAAGAAATCTCTCGAGGATTTTTAGTCAATGGAATAGGTGCATTTAACACTAGCGAGAGGATTTGACATTCACATCGTTGCCAGGTCAGGAAATGAAGACCTACCGCGCGCACCATTCTGCACAGCACATGCTACAAGGATGCCACTTGCCAGCGTGAGCATGTTCCTTTGTAACATTCTTCTCTTAACGCCGTTCTGTTACGTCAATTGACATTTCTGGCTCCGCTTCCGCGCGCCTGCCACTAGCGTTCGAAAGTCATCATGGGCGTTTCTGTCACCGCCGAATTGGTGATCGGTGTCACTTTCAAACGCTAAAATCCACTTGCAAACACAATTGTCATTGGTTCGCCAAGCGAGGAGGGGATTTATCTGAGAATTTTCAAAGCACGAGTGGTATCTAATAGGACTATTCTACGAATGAAATTACGTCCAACAGAGTTCCAAAATCCGCCAAATATTGAAAATAACAGAAAGAAGTTTAAAATAAAAGATGCTATAATATAGGATATACGCGATTTATTGCACATTGTCACAGAAATCCATTCATATCGCCACCTAAGATAGATGAATCGCAGTTTAATATTGACCATTACGGAGAGGGAAGGGGAGAAAAATTGAAAAAAACAGCAAATAATTTTTTGAGATGCCCTGTTTGGGGCATTTATCTGTATAGATAAACAATAATGTTTTTAATGTCACGAGTGGAATAGCGAGAGTAATTACTACAACATCCATAGTCGAAGTCGCTACCATTCACTATTAACCACATCGTCATTCATCTCGATAATCAACTAAGCTTCATAGAATCATTCGAAATGTTGAAATCTGGCAATAAATTACAAACCAAACTTAAAAAATGCCAATCTAATGACTTTGCGCTTCATCGTAACTTTCTTCAAAATACTGTTATCACCATTCCAAAAAAATAATTAAACTTCCATTGAAAATCCACCACAATAACTTCATTACCACATACTTATAGCAACACTAGCATCACCGTAATTACCACCATCTTCACTACTCCATTCCCATCCTCATTACCACCACTATCTTTTCCACACATCACCATCGCCAACCACATTTATCTTCTCCAATCCCATTATCACCGCAACCACTCTCCTCTCCCTAGCACTGCACCGCCCTTGGCTCCGTCGCCGCCGCAGGGCCTCCGCGTGCAATTTGTCGCCGGCAGCGCATTCGACGCGCGATTGTTCAGCCGCTGATCCCCGCGGCGAGCGGCCAGCGCCGGCTTTTAGGAGGCCGTTCCGAGCGCGTCTTTGTCGGCGGCGGCGGCGGCGGCGGCGGCGGCGGCGGCGGCGGCGGCGGCGGCGGCGGCGGCGGCGGCGGCGGCACCGGCCGTAAATACGCGACGCGATAATGCGAACGCGTCGCGCGTAAAAATACACAAAGCGATCGCTATTGGAACGGAGTTCGTCACTTGGCCGCCGCGAGAGGAACGCGACGGGCAGAAGGCGGCGAATGCACACACGCCGCCTCGCACAGTCGGGCTGACGCGCGTTTGGGAGCAATACACGCAAGCTCGGTTGAAGTTCAGGTTTTTATCCCGTTTGATTTTCTAACATGAAATTGTGCGAAATGGAGATCAGTTTCGTTATAAGAATAATTCAAACACAACTGTTTTAATGATGTAGGGTCTCCTATTATTATCAGTCACATTTCCCAGGATGGATATGGAAATGCAATGAACATGTAACCCAAGCTTTACAAAGAAGATAAAACGTAGTACGACATATTTACCGTAATACCTTAAAACAGTGCTCGATTTGTTATCAAATTTGGCTTAACGGCCCCGTTTGATAATTATCCAATATCGTACTGTATAAAGTGTTTCGACTCGCTGAGATGGCTCACGGTAAAACGTTTTCCCTCAGCAGCGCCTCTGACAGGCAGGATCCATGTTCCAGACTATAGGTTTTATCGTTTCCATGTTGTCGCGGCAGGAAGTATTATTCCGAAGGACAACATGGATAAGAGCCAAAATTTATTGCTTATTTATCCTTGAAAATAGATTTTATTACATGGGAGTTCTTTTTCTTCTTTCTTTCTTTTTTTTATTTTTTCTTTTCAAAATTTAAGTAGTATATGACTTAGTGTAGGGATCACAGAATTTTGAAGATGTGCAAACAATTCACTTTTCCCCATAGCACGTCATACGCAGTTTTAACTGTTTTTTGACGTAAAATAAATAAAATAAATAAAATAAATAAAAAAATAAAATAGGTAGCTCGTATTCAGCCGCTGTCTGGAGGAGAATTCTAGTGGTTGGCTGCTCTCATCAGTAATGGTTTCTAGACAATACGAAATGAATGTTGGAGCAGTTCTCTTCACTAACGGACAGCGCGCAATCTGTCCTTCCTCATCCTTACCCCCTCCTCTCACACCCGCCCGTTTACATACACTACATTACCACACATGCCGGGGGAGCAGACTTGATCCGGCTGGCGATGCCTCGCTAAGGGAGATACCTGGGGTGGAAGCTCCCAAACCGACGAGGTCGGCGCCGGATGTCATCATCCAGCGGGGAAGCAACACTACCACGTTCAGGAATTTAAAATGTACGACATTAACTGCACAAAAGCTCATAGCAGTTATCATGCCTGGAATCGTCAATGAATCAAATCGAGATTAATAGTTTCCCTTCCATTCTTCCTCTCCCAGTACTGCAGTGTCAGCGCGTGTCTTAAAACAGCTCTGAGTATTTGAATCAAAGAAAGGAAGTTTTATCGAAAAGGACGAGTTTAAGCAAATGTGCGCATGCGCACAGCGGCTCTGGCGTTTCAGAAACCGCTGTGCGCTAGCGCGGTATTGTTGTAAGTCCCACGTCCAGAGATTATTCGTCAAAAGGAAGCATTTTAATTGGGTCTAACATCTTTTCTTTGGTCGGAATCCACATATTTTTGTTGGTGTAATTAAAAGACATCTAAATATTTTATCGGGAAGTCTAATAGTGATTAGTGCCTTTCGAATCTCTGGGGCTTGGCTGAAATTTCGACCGTCGATCAATGGGGAATGGAACAAAGGAGGGTGAGTTACCAGATCATCTCTAGTCTCTAAGATTAGAAATGGCTACTAGATACGGAAGAAAAGATGATGAATCTCAACCCGCCCGTGATCTGTTGTTTAGAATACCAATGGGAGGAGCCAGCAGAGATATGAGTGGATACTGCAAACACAGGAGACCAATAGAATTTGCCAAGAAGAAACCCAAAGAAATTTATGAGATGAAAAATGGACAAAATACCAAACGAAGAAATAAAACAAAACAACGCCAAGCCCAAAATATGAATGAGAGAGGACGAATAGGTTTTCCAAATTCCCAGGAGGGTTGAAATGCGAATTTTAACAGCTGCCACAGATAACACTATACGGAGAAAAAGAAGGGGAAGGCAAAAAAAAGTGGATAGAATGGTAATTGATACATGTCATAGATCATATGTAATACTCATCACCACTAAGTAAGATGGTAATATTAAATTATTTGAAGAAATCAAATCAAATATATTTCGCTGATAATGGGTATAAACACAGCGTTTATAGTTTTCTTATTTCGTTAAGGAAAATGATCTTGAATAATATGACTTCACATTGATAAAATTTTTAAAGTATATTTGCGTTTTGTAGTATGTAAACATTACATCAGAGTTAATAAAATGTATTCTGACTTCCGGTTTATAAAATTTGAATTTTTTGAGCATCTAATCCCTCCGATGAATTGCTACCAATGAAATGATAAAAGATAGTATTAGGACCAACCAAGGTCTCTTTTATTAACTTCAATGTACTGGTCTATATGCCTATAGATCATACACGATTTGTTTTCAAATTATTCGGAATAAACCCTCAGGACGTTTTCCACATTGCACTACTGAGTTTTTATGTTTGTGGTAAATGCATTCATATATCTCTTAGAACCAATCCACGGACTGAAGACTCCTGTACCTCCGATGCCGCTTCAGGCATAGACTAAAGAGATCTTTACTCTATGCTTCGGGCCACTGTGCGCCGTGAGGAGATCCGAAGGGCAATGCGAATTCTTCCGCGGGCGCTCGACGGGGATATTTATTCATCAATGGAACAATGCGGGCGCTCGCCAACCGCCCGTGCCGCTCGCGTCATAATGGACGCGCGTAGTTTTACGCCTAATTAACAGGTTCCCGACCGCGCCGCGCGGCTGGCACGTGCGTTCACGCGGCGAAACACTCGCCATCTCCCACTTTGTTGGTTGGTGGTTAGTGATTCCGGGCGCGTCAATCGCTGAGGTCATTAGTCCCCTAAGTGTAGTGCATGTTTTAACGCGAGAGGAAACGGTCATCTTCCCCCGCTGGGTGGTGAGATCCGGCGCCGACCTACCGTCGGCTAGCGGGGTTTTCCCTAACCAGGTATCTCCCACCAGCAACAGCAGAGTACCGCCCCAGCCGGGACAAGCTCTAAGCACCCGTCCGGTCTCCCGGCATGTGTGGTAGTGTAGTGTGTGTTAGTGTAACTGTATGTGTGTAAGGGGTGAGGATAGGACAAGGAAGAGGAAGGAAAGATCACGCGCGCGGTCCGTGGCCCGTTCGTTAGGGTACTTCTCCGGCATTCGTCTGGTGTTGATCCGAGAAACCACGAAAAACTACCGATCAGAGCATCCGGCCTCCAGAATTCTCAACCAGACAGCGACTGAATTCAACCTAGCTGACAAGCTAGTGTCGAAAATCTTGCCACTGTCGGGACTGGAACCTCAGTTAATGCACAGAGCCACCTCTACCGGTGCAATCTCCCAGGGAGCGGACCCCCGAAACTTCCTTTCGACATGTGCATGTTCGCAATTCGTCGTCAGGTTTCAATCAGGCTTCTGTCATCAGGCTTCTTGCGTTGATCGGAAATAATATTAACTTTGATAATGGGAGTAACATTGACAATGTAAAATTGATGCATTTTATTTTGTGTTTCCGTACGCGTCAACTGCTATGGTCTTTAGCCTCGTACGTGTATTACATGTTTTTATCACGGAGGGTGGCGGTTCTTCCCCCGTTGGATGGTGAGATACGGCGTCGACCTACATGTCGGATCGCTTACTACTATTACTATTTTTACTTTCATTATCTAAAATAAACAAAGTATACTGCATTGAATGCAAAATACAAATATTAATGCAATCTAAAACGGGATGCAGGAAGAAAGAATGCAAACTATAGCAAATCGCGACCGAATTGTGCATATTTTTTTAGTTAATTACATTGAACGTATAAAGAGATTCGGGGCGGGAATAAAGCGAGACAGTAGAAGCAATAAAAAGAATTTCAATGTTTTGACTAAATTGGCAAAACGAAAAATGTAAGAAAGAAGGAAATAAAGAAACTTTCAGAAGTTGTTTGTTCAAGAATGTAATGAGTTTGAAAATACACCTATGTAATTCTT
Organism: Teleogryllus occipitalis; assembly: GCA_011170035.1. Classification (NCBI taxonomy): domain Eukaryota; kingdom Metazoa; phylum Arthropoda; class Insecta; order Orthoptera; family Gryllidae; genus Teleogryllus; species Teleogryllus occipitalis. The sequence goes on from BLKR01003118.1 coordinate 98,072, forward strand.
AAGTGCTAAAAATAGTGGAAAAAAAGAAAAAATACAAAGGAATGTTCGCTCCTACGATAACATCGGACTAAATATAAGAGGTTTACGAAGCCCACACATGAAGAAACATTCTGTATCACCTGACGTCAACTGTCACAACTACTGTGTTGTGCTTTAGGAATGTAGTGGTTGTTTACATCTGTTTATTTCCATCGATGCTTTGACTTCTGATCTAAGGACATTACGCTTCTTGGAAGATTCGAGTGGGTTTGTGTGTTGTTTCTCGCAGTCTCTCCTCGAGGATAGAGGAATAATAAATTTAATTACTACTTTTATATACATACTATTTAACATTGATTGACTAAAAGGTTGTCTTTGTTGTATGCAGTGTAGAATACCGAGATAGTGACCGATAAATTCATTTTCTTTGCTTGACTTTAAGTATCTGTACGGCTACAGATATTCTTTACAATGTTTGTTAAATCACTGGAATAAATCTGACATATTCCGTGTCAAACAATACACGATAATGAAGATGGACTACATTTTAAGACTCATTAACTGTATTAAAAATTATAATATATTATCTCAAGTTCAATTTACTTATGGTTAATTTACAATTAACTTGTCATTAGAAACACTACGTCCCGTAACTGACATGACCTTCTCTTTGTACTTTTTACATTTCTAATAACCAATGAACAAAATTATTTTATACACGTGTCATGTGAATAGAAAACAAAATGAAAAACTTGATAAAATTATTTAAGAAACACGTAAAACAAAAATGTTTTTCACTTCTTTCAATAATTAACGAATATGCTAAAATTAAAATACAATGAAAAAATTCAAATGCAGATCCATTGTAAAATAAAAATAATTGCAAATATATCGAAGAGTCGGGCTTGAGAAGTGTTAGCATACTTCCTTTTTCTCTTTCGTGAATGACCGAAAGTTTAGAAATATTTAATCTTATAAGAACTCAAAAATCACAACTTTCATCCTTGAGTTCGAGGAGCAGAAATATAAACACTCATCTTCTTAATTTTTCAATACGCAATTCTTAAGAAAGACTGTTCCTTTGTATTTGAGGTACCTACTTTAAATCATAAGTTTCTTGTGCAAGTGATATTAGTCGTTTTTCTCTTTTGCTCCAATGAAGTACTTTGGAAACACCAAAAACACTCTATAAAACATGAGCATCAAGTATGTATACCAATACCAACAATTTTTCTCATGAAACAAACCATAATTCCGCATGTTTGACTGCAAATAAAATAAATCAAATTGAAGTACCCTTCAGTGATTGACAGACTTCTTTCGACCTTTCAATACGACCTTCGAAGAGCTGGAAACGATTCCAAATATAAGAAGCCCCCTCAAACGATGAGAGCCCTTCAAACGCACTTGGACTTAAACAAACAAGAAAGAGGACGTGAAGTAGTAGGTAGGAATCGCATGATTAGCCACGAATTCCCTCCAATATCTACACTCTTCCGCGAATTTTCTGACAGAATTCTCCTCCCTCCTGTACGAGATGAAACAGCAGTTCTTGCGACTGGGTTTAAAAATCAGAAGGTTGCGACCCGGTCTCTTGGACTCGCCGCGTCGCTCCTGCAATAATCTCGTCCCTCGCGTTCGCTCCTCCACACTCACACGCTCCGGCAAGCGTCGTGCCAGCTCAACTGGAAGGCAACGCGGAGTGGAGTGTCTTTCTCGGAAGAGATGATTGACGTTTCTGACAGTATTCTACTGAACAAATGTCCTTAGGCGTTTTAGAATATTTTCAAGAATCATATTCCCATTGTATTGAATGTTTGTTTCAACATTTCAATAATTCTTATGGTAACGCAATTTAACAACGTTGGTTACAAAGGGTACGAGGTATAGATTTATAAATATATTTTGAAAACGGAACAAAGTTGAATAGGTAATTTTTTACAAATATTGAAGTAAAAAACAATTCTCTTCCGGAAATAGAGATTAAATACATTATTACGTATGAAAATGGTACATTGTTGAATTTACACATGAATCTTACCGAATGATATCTTGCAAATCGCATACCGAATCGCATCTTGCTTGTTCCTTCAGTTTCTACACAACACTTGGACAGAAATATTCTTACAATGTGAACTGGTGATCATATTCCTAACCCTTCTTAGAATTACTTATAATTCGCTCTTATAGCATTGAAAAACAATTGAAAATTCATAAAATAATTACGTTTTTGCTGGTTTCAGCATTTAACTATTTTCCAGTTTCACAATAGTAATATTACAAGAGTCAAAAGTACAATTACATTTCCTAAAGAAATTTAATGTAGAAAATACTTCATCGATGGTATATTATTGACGGTCAAACATTCATCGTACGAATTTTACTACAACCTCACTTCATCAACACCAAACGCACAGATCGCTCAATTCACTCTCATCTCCCTCACTTTTAAGCGCCCGAAGCAACGATTCCACGAGAGTCGAGACATCTCGCGCCAATGAACGCCCCCCTCCCCCCGCACCATCTCGCATTACTGAACACGTCCCTCCCCCTCCTGCCCCAGCGCCGCTCATACTTTGGACGCGGGCGGCGCCCATGTGCGTGTGTGCGAGCGTGTATTTATTCCAGCGCGACGGCAAGCCCTTCCTCCCCCTCCTCCCCCCGCCCCCGCCCCGCCTCGCCCCGCCCCCTGGGTCCCGCACTGGGCCCCCTGGGTCCCAGTGCGCCCTCGACAACACACAGCAAACAGTCTTTTCTCCCTCCAAAACGGCTCCGCCAAGTCGTACTGAAATTAATACTTCTCGTATACTTTGCATATTGCCGTTATCTCTCAAATTAAAGCGAACTACTGCAGGAGCCCCGCCCTCGCTGCTTCCAGAGCTCTTGCCGCCGCCGCCGACACACAGTGGCACAAGGCGGTTCCGCAAAGGCGCAACATCACAAGGCGGAGGGCGGGCGGTCCAGGCGATTTCGTTCTGCGTCAAGCGACCTCAAGCAAGCGGAGTGCTGTACTTGTTAGGGAGTTAATATCCGTATTTCAAATGATGGACATGGAAATCGCATTATGCACATTCTTTTTCTTCTAAACTGGAGGCTATATTATCATCAATAAAGGGAAGGGTGAAAGCATTTTAATTCGCAGATTGTCCTATCGAGTCACAATGAACGCATAATGCTTGAGAAGCTAGATCTACAAATTGAGTTGATATAAATGAAAGAGTTCACAGTTTACGGTCTTTCAATGTAATTTAAAGTAGCAATATTGTCTATTGTGATAAAAAATGTAAAGTTTTATTTCGAAAATAATAATTTCAATAACACTACATTCAATTTTGCAAAGGTATTTTGTTTTATTATTTAGGGGAACAAATAAAATGAAAAAACTAATTTTCGTTTTAAAAACAATAATATTATTCACCATCACAAAGGTTGTTTGTCGCCCTCTTGAATGATGATTTCATGCAGTTCTAACAAGTAGTGATGGTTAACATGAATCTTTATTTTTTATAAAAAACTTCACCATTTTATTTTCATAAATAAAAATAATAACAATAATACAATACAAGTAATAATAATTATAATTATTGTTATTACATTTCATATTCTATAATCTATAATTTTACAAAATAAGCAGTGTCTTCCAATATTAATAGTATTAACATTATTATTATACAAAACTCGCTATTAATATTATTATAAATTAGTATTAATAGTATTATTATACAATAAATATTAATTTCAGAGTAATTCACTAATAATAATTTATTTAAAAATTAAATTAATAAGTATTCATATTAATATACGTAACTTTGTAGTATTACGGAATTAAATTTAAAAAAATAGCAGTGAATTAGGTCAAAAATATGGAATCAACGTTTCTTGATACCTAATTCAGGCGGCCAAGAAACTGAGTTTCGAAACTCGCCATTTACACCCCCAATGCCCACCCGACACCGCTACTTCACGCACTGTGTGCGACTCTCCAGCCGCCGCCTCCGCCTCCGCCGCCGTGTCCGTGCAGTTACCCCTTCTTCTCCACCCGCTCCTTACCCTCCTTTCGCGCCCTCGCGCTCTTCTCGACTCCTCGCCCCTCCCCGCCCCTCCCCGCCGCTCCCCGCGACCATCTCCTTACACTTGGTAACCATTACCATATATCAAGGCTACAGGAAGACGCAAAAAAAGACGAGAAAAACTTTTAGATATAGGGAGCAGGGGTGTACCGCAAGTGTCTCTGCCCTCTCCAAATAAAGAGAAAGTCACAGAAGGTTTGTTTATGCCCGTAAGGGGCGGCTTCCGAGTGCTTCGAGCAGGTCATTCGTTAGAGGCTTTGCTCACCAAACCGCAAACCGATGCGTTGTCCGGCGTGTTTAGTGTTTTTTGGGGACGGGGTGGAATTCATTAATATCCCGCGACGAAGGGTCTGTGGGGTACGCTGGCGTTGTGTACTGGGATTAAGATCGTGGTGTTGGAAAGGGCGTTGCTGTTCGACAGGAGAAGTTCTCATTTTTATTATTTTTTTTTTTCGTCATCTCATTGAATTTCGGTGTTACTCTTTAGGGTTGTCATCGTTATGAAAATAATATGTTTATGTCGTTTTGTTATAGCTTAATTGATTAGCAGTTTTTTGCCATGTATTAATGTATGCTCACTGAATTTGTGTGCACAAAATTGTAAAAGCGAAAAAAAACAACAACATGAAATTTCAACAAATCCTACGCTTCAAAAACGTCCCCTTTATTGGTCCCCTTAATTATTGGTAGATTAAATTTTTGAAGATAATAAACGTAGATAAAAAAGACAATTTTTTGAAATAGTAGTACTAAAATATCATTTTTTCGATGACCAAATTCAAGAACAAAACCAACTAATCGAAATCTTAGATAAGAACGTCGGAACACATTTGAGAATAATACTTTCTTGAAAAATTATTTATTATGCACTTATTTTGTATTATTTTCTGCGCTATGTAAATACTTGTTTCATTATGATTCTGGCGAGAGGTTTGGAGAACACGTTACAAATACATTTGTATATTTATGGTTGTTATCAAAATTTTGTTTCGTAGCATAAATTTGAAATAAATGTATCTTGCTGGATACTACGGAAAAAATGAATTCGAAATGTTGATTAAAAATCCAAAATAATATCTGAAGTTTCCTAGCTCTATTTCTCTTATCATGTTTTATTTTTCTATTACAGTACATTTAACGTTTAAAGATCTCTTTTTTATTCGGCAATGATGAATGAGCACACACTGAAATTGGCACGAAAGTTCTGATAACGAACAATGCATGTCGCTTGATATTAGCTACATGCCACAACGAATAAAACAACCTTAACACTGCAACAATTTTTGAAAGGTCAGAGAAAACATGGATACGAGATTGAAGTGAAGTATGATATAAGCTCTCTTTACCTCTTTTCCAATGTATGATAGGAAGATTCAACTGTGAGTTGAGACAACAAACATTCATCTAACACTATAATTAAGCAGTATATAACACAATAATGATTAAGCAGTATCGTGTAATAATTTTTTAAATGTGAAAAGTAAGAGAGACGCAAATGACACGTGGCTAGGCATTTGCAATTAATAGGAAACGTTTCCCTCCAGATATTTTTCGAGAATATTACCCATTTTTATAACCATATGAATTATTTTTGTTCAAGAATTTACAATATATGGTGTTTTGCGACAAATAAATTATAGTTTATTTGGAGCTATAATTTAGTCTACAATAGTAAGTCAATATCTACTATGTCAAAAAAAAATTTCTACTTCAAACTATTTTCTCCTCCAGGTCAAGTAGAAAATATTAAATACCTCGACGTCATGTTCCGTTTGTAAACAAAATATCGACATTCTAATGAACTTTTTTCACATACAAATGCCTCGCCTAAAAGTAGAGTATGCGGTGAGGTGACGGTGAAAGTGGTGTCTTAGCGACGGTCCATGTTCGACGCCAGCCGGGCGCAGGGCGGGCAGATGGCAGACCAGGTATTGATCCAGGTGGCGACGACAGCTCGTTTGTGGTTCTCCACATAGATTCTCCAACACGTGTTTGAGAAGAAGCTTATTAAAACACTTATTTAACCATCATATTTTAGGTGAATGTGCAAAATACGAAGACATTCGAATGAACTTTGTATTAAAACATTATTAACATTTTTGGAGTATCTAATACTTCACGATACAGTTTCAATAAAATATGTTTTCCTATATTTTCAAGAATATTGTCAAAAAATCTCCTCATGCAGAAAAGTATTATAAACTGTATCTTTAATCTAATTTGGTATTTAATCAGTTATTCTTTCATTCATTTATCCTTTCAATCAATTAGTGTATTATTCAGTTATTCACTTTATTCTTGATCGTCATTTTAACTATTTGTTTGTGTATGTTTAGTTATATTATTAAGGAAAGTTATGATGAGAAATTATTATATTATTTTAAATTTGTCTATTTGTCCAGAAATGTTATGTAAATAATATTGTGCATAAAGTTAAATTCTGACAAATGCTCCAGAAAACGTGCAGGAAAATTTGTTGTTACGAAAATTAAAAGAATCTCGTTTGTGTCCTAATTGCCTCGAAGCAAGTTTCTTCCTCAAGGATCTTCAATTCGGATGAGACATTCCATCCCTTTCCCAAATGCCAATTTTACATCATTTGTTGTTATTCCACTAGATGGCGCTACAGCAAAAGATGGCGCTTTAGTTAAATGCAATTCCCAATCCACATGGGCTTTATTATTGCTGGGCGTTGTCGTGTGACCCGGGCGAGGTCGGCAATCTAGCGCGCGCGCGCGTGCGAGAGCGACAGAGAGGAGAGAGAGAGATAGGAGAAGAGAGGAGAGAGAAAGGAAGAGAGGAGAGAGAGGAGAGAAAGGAGAAGAGGGGAGAAAGAGAAGAGAGGAGAGAGAGGAGAGAGAGGAGAGGGAGAAAGAGGAGAGAGAGGAGAGACACACACACACACACACACACATACACACACAACACACACACACACCAATATTTGGGGAGGAAGTCACAAGACACGCGAATAAATCAAGGAAAGGACTTCAGTCAAAATATTTTAAACTCTAAATTTTTAATAACTATTCTTTCTATTTTGGAGGTTTAATTTCTTATCATTGAAAGGACATCAAACGATTTCAGTAAGTACATTTAGTTTTCTTTCCCTCTTTCTCTTTTTCTTTCATTCCGCTCATTCATTATATTTTCGCGCAACAAATAACGTTATTGAAGCTTTAATATATTGCAAAAATATTGCCAAATATTATATATTGCAAAATATATTCCCTAAAATAAAATTCTGAATCGAAATAAATGAAAAATTTAACTCAGATGTAAGAGTAAATGTCTCAATTACAATAATTCTTTGGGGTAATCCAAGCAAATAATTTGAGTAAATGTTACTTTACAAAATAATATTAATACTGTAAATATTAGTCGCAAAAATTAATAAAGAAAAGTAATTTCTCCCTCGGTAATGAGAGAGAACTGAGTGCAAAATAAGACACGCGAAGTGCTAAGTACTCCAGAGAAGATAATATTCACACATTCACAAAAAGTTTAGCATTTGAAACCGGTTCAAACCACATTCTTGCATAAAAGATCCTTTTCATGTATTCGTGGTCTGTTTCCTGCGAAAATAAAACAAATTGTTCGAGAAATATTGCCCTTTCCTTATTCTCGAGTCGCAACTCACAAAAAGAATGGTAGTTGTATCTATAATACACGCATGTGTTGACAATTTATCTAACACATTACTTGCGGATATACTAGTTCAAGATTTTCGTGTGTTCTGAAATCACTCATTTAAAATTTTGTGCAATATCCTACAATAATCATCAAATTTGTCATCCAAATATCATTTATTATAAAATATGCAGTTCTATTTTGCGAGAAGAAACACGTGAGTAATTCTCGCATTAGCTCATTTTTCTGTACATAAACATTTTAGTGGCAATGGCAATTTAACGTACATTTTGAATAAAATACACACGACTAAGCAATGAAAATTAAAACAACAACATTAAAACGAAATCAACAGAAACAAACGATTACACAATCATAAATCAGGAACGACGGCAAATGTTTCTACCACACTTAAGTTGGCAATGAAGAAAGAGGGTATAGAACTAATTATTAATTTAGATTGACATGGTGACCGCACGATGTTTCTCTAAAATAGGGAGCATGACGCCTCATAAAATTCTGTTTCTGGAATGCTTTAGGTCACAGAAGGTATGTCGACACCATTCATCTGCGAAAGACCGTGATGTGCACTGAAGACAATGACAACGAATACAAAAATGATAATTGAGGTTCTTTTGTGAACATGCGTTATTAGACGAAATAAAAATGAGAAAATAAAAGAAAACCAATATTTAGAAATCCTTGACTGAAATTATGGAAATTAAGCAACTGAAAGAGTTTTGGCATTTGCTTCCTCAGATAGTTTGGGTGTGGACACACGTCTGAAAAAAGGCACAGAAGAATAAATACAAGGACACAGAATATGGCAAAAATACCATGCAAAAAAAAATAAAATGTGTATATGATTAAGAGGCATGGGTGTCGAGATGCGAAAAGTCGCCATTTATTCCAACCAAGGCACCAAGCTGTAAAAACGCAAATTATGGATGCTCCTTGGAGACCACATAGCATTACGAGAGTAATAGGGATTATATTAATCTGTTGCCTGATTAACTGTCAATTGTGAGAAGGCTAGTTCTCTGATCGACCCACGATTTCAGAGAGTTGTATTTTCCTATAACTCTTTATATATGTGATACGTCTTTAAGAATATTGGTAACCAGTAAAGTGTTCACTTAATAGTTACAAAATACAAATTCGGTTTACTTTATGACTTCTGGACAGAAAAATAATGAATATTTGAAATTCAGAGTCCAAATATAGAGTATATTATAACTGTTTAACAATATGTTTAAAATTGGTTCTATAATAACATATTAATAGTAAACGAGGGAAAAACAATTTTAATGCAGTTTTCAATTTCAAACAAACAATCGTATACCCCTCTGAACTTGAAAGTTATTCTATTGGCTGATGTCAAGGTAAACACATTTTTGGGTCTCTCAATTCGTTCAAACCTCACATGGAACATTAATTTAAATGAAGTGAACACAAAATTAAGTTCATCATGATACACGATTATAATTCTTCCAGCGTGACATTCAGCTCAGTATTCAGTCAGCCCCATACACCTCGTATTGTATATGTTCATTCCCGCCTGAGATAGAGCAGGATATTCTATGGAAACACATCCCCCGACTTAAATTACAGAAAAGAGTTGTACGAATAATAAGCAAATCCTCCATGTAATTCTTGTAAACTTATCATCATTAAGCTAGAAATTCAACCACTCCCTTACCGCAAAAAAAACTTTCTTACAAATAAGTGTTTTTTGCCAAAAAATGTCTTTCTGAACTGTGGGAACATAGTTTCAGCCAATACAGATATCTTTAGCTTTCACATTCGACGTAGCATTCAAATTCATCAGGAGTCAATTTCAACAGATCACTACAAAAAATTGACATACTTGTACATTATTTTAGGACACATTTCTAGATGGTATTAAACGATTAAAACTCATACACAAGATCAAGCGTCAAGTATAATCTTTTGTGCCGCATAATGGTTTCTACACAGATACTATATTGTCAACAAAAGGGAAAATAATGTTAATTTTAACATTGATTTTAAAGTATCAGTTACCATTTGGACTATATAATTATAACTATGACTGTAAGAAATATTGGATTTCAGTTTCCGCATCATTGAGCCCCATCACGATCATTGAGCCCCATCACGCCAGTTCACCAGATTATTTGATGATATGCCTTGATGGACCTTTGCTTTGCTTCTGAACATAAATGTAGCTTCTCCATCTGAGCATCTGGAGTTTTCCTAAACTATTGGGGCATTAGTTATTCAAATAATCATTCTCCTTGTTCCCACAGCAGAAAGTCGATTCCGTAACGAAGGGCATGATAAATGATAATAGCCAAAACATATAGCTGATTTGCCTTTGAAAATAGTTTTTATTACACAGAAATGAACATTTTCTTAAGAATTCTTGCCAAAATCACTTGTTGCTACCTGTATTCATAATTCAACTTAATATGTATATGTGTTAGGGTAGGGATCCCAGAAATTAAGAAACGCACAAATTGCACTTCTTCCAATGATACTTCACACATATTTTTCACTGGTTTTGGCGTTAAATAAATATATACAACTCTGACAAAATTTTCAGACTTTGAGATTACCTGTTTAAAAAAAATTGAAAGGATAAAACCCTTGCTGGGATATTTCGCCTAGGAGGTCTTGCCAGCCGACCTGGATGGCCGAAGTGGCTAAGGGCGAGTACCGACTCAGCGCGTCGGTCCGAAGGGTCGCAGGTTTGAGTCCCATCTTCGGCATGGTTGTTTGTCCCTTGACTTTGTATGTGTTGTCGCGGAGGGCCTCGCGTTCTACTGATCCCAGATCAGAGGAGCTCTCAAGTGTGTTGGTCTAGTGTATGGTCGAATATGCGTCCCAGCAGGACGTAATGGGTAACCGGCGGTTGGCTGGATAAAAGCCCTAGAAAAAAAAGTCTTGCCATATAGTTTGAATCATGAACTCATGGGAACGGTGGAATCATCGAGCAGAAGTGATCGGTTAGACCGCAGTTGGAGACTCGCGCATGCGCGGTGCACCTGCGCGCATCTCCAGACGCGCGAGACGTGATGGATGAACGTAAGTCGACGTGAGAAGTAGCTGCGTCTAAGCACAAGTGAATAATCACCGAACAGCGCTCGTCTTAGACACATCTGACGCTTAAATTGTCGGATATAGAAGCGTAGTTCCTCCGTTTTCGAGCAAAAAAAGAGACTGCCGCGACGCCGCATCGGGGGAGAGCGGGGAGCAGCGGGGAGAAGCGGGGAATGGAGGGGAACGAAGCGGCAAGCCTTCCTGTTGCCACAATGAGATCTTTTCCTTCGTTCGCGAAACACGCCTCCTACACGACTCCTGTTTGCATAAACAAGCGAGTCTACACAATGGCCGGGGAAGAAGAGCGCTTCCTAGGCGTCGGTGTTCATCCGATGCATGCTAAGCACCCGCAACTCGGGGCAGTTACTCGCACATCCCCGGTTCCGCGTGTCTTCTCCGACTGCGCCCGTCTTGAATAGACTGGTGGGATTTGTGGAGTGAAACGCGCTTTGATTTCGGGTTGGTTATCTCGGACTGAGAGTTTCAATAGTGGATTAAATGGAGATACATCTCAAGATCTGGAAAGAGAGAAAGGGATCATGTGCACAAGTATTGTTAATTATGGAAATTCTTGCCGCCGATAATATAGTATCTTTACATGACGTTTACGTGTGTTACGTTTGTTGAAGTGCATGAAGTCCACGTGTTTGATGAATGCAGAGAAGACGTTCATACTTCATCTCCTTGGGAATAGATGGTTTCAATGATCTTTTCTACAACTTTGTCCCGAATAATGTTTGTTTCTAAAAAATAAATATTAGACATTCTATTTCAAGTTATGAAACGTGTGTTCAAGAAGTGATGTTGTTTAACTCCAGAAACGTCATAATTATATTATAAGCTCTTCTAATTCTAATCGGTATGCATCCTGATATCCGAAACTCATGAAACAGCTATTACATGAGCACATCTTGAAATGTTTATTTTTAGTATTGAAATTCATCTTCATTTTTCTATGAGCCATGCGAATTCAGCAGGTTTTTCTAAAAAACCGGAAAATTTATATTTATATTCTATAACTATTTTTATGTTATCAGTAAACATCAACTATTTCTGGAAAATTAATATGACTGCAACTTCCTCCTGACTTCTTACGATCCAACGTTGCAGACTTTCCTCCGTACTTGAGCGTGCCAGAACCTCATGGGTTCTGCTCCTCTCTTCGACATCGTCCTTTCGGACACCCCTGAGGGTATGACGTCGCCAAGAATAATGGCCAATTTCGCATGTATTGCAGAATCTATGTTTTCTCTTTTTTAATGTTTAATTACTTTTAGCACCCAAAGCTCTTCCCCAGACTCCTGGTCATGAAGAAGCGAACCTGCTTCTACCAGACGACCCTCCACTTCTCCTCCTCCTCCTCCCATCTCCCCAACCTTCCTCCCTACTTCTGCGTCCCAACGGGTTACCATATTTTCGTAATTCCTTTTTTTAAGCGAAGAAGATACGCCACGTAATTTGTAGCAAGTCGTAAGTCGGGAAAGAAAATGTGCTACGTCTAGTTTTCATTTAGACTTACACGAGTAATTGAGCCGGGGACAAATTGGCGAAGCAATGCGAATATTTTTAAGGCGGTCCACTGGTCGGGGACGGAAGAGCCGGCGAGGGGGAGGTGGGACGAGCGGGGACGCCCCTTCCGCAAGTGAGGTGGGAGAGGGTGAGCGAGGGCGAGAGAAGCAGACAGAAGTGGTTAAGAAGGAAAAGCGGTGAGAGAAGAACCAAAAAGGACAAGTGATAAGAATACGAGTTATCGCAGAATTGAGATGAAATGAACGAATAGTTGGAAAGCGGAACTGGTTGATGGCGTATTGCCATTACTATCTCTACAGGTACGAAAGTTAGGAAGTAGATTCCGTAGTCGAAAGAAATAAAAAAATGGATGTGCGATAAAAATGAGAGAGGAGCAGAAGACGGAGTAGGGAGGGAGAACGACATAACAGAAAAGCGGGTTGGCAGTAGGGCACGAGGGCTGTGGAGCGTTATGGCAGGGAACAGGAGGGCATGGGGTAGACGGACCATGGCAGCGGGCCATCGGCGTGCGCATGAAAAAGGCGCGAGAGGTTCGGAGACGCACGGGATGAGAAGGAGAAAGGATTGCTGGGTGGGCGGGGCGGCGGGGAGAGGGTGGTAGTGAAAGGTCACGCGGGTTGGAAAGAATGGACCGGGCGAGCGGGGGCGCGGCGGGGAGGGGAGGGCGCGGTGGTGGGGGTGGGAAAGCCGAGCCGGTCTCCGCATTGACCCGGCGGGCTTCGCCACCGCAAAAACCGCCGGGCAAAAGCCTCGACCGCGGCTCTGATCCGAAATGAAAAGAACCAAAAACGAGCGTGGCGGGGGTGAGGGAGAGGGCGGCGAGGGCGGCCGGGGCAGCAGGGTTGGCAGAGGCGGGGGCAGGGCGGGGCGGGGGGGGGCGAGCTCAGCCCAGCGCCGGCCACCGATTAGGCACCGCGCGTATTATCTGCCCCATACGCGCAATTTGAGGGAGCAAATTGCGGTCGGGTTCGCGTTGCATTCTTGGGTATCCGCTTGATATGTGATCTGCACTTGAAAGATTCCGTAGGCGCAAGGTAAACAAAGTAAGGCTTACGTCCGGGACCGTTTTGTTTATTTTAAAGGCGGGGGCGGGGCGGGCGCCGGGCAATTAGCCTAGGCAAAAAGAACAACGTAATCTGGGGGCTCCCGGGCGAAGTGGACGCTACAAGAATTACTTTAGCAATTGAGCAATGTATTAGGGGCGGGGCAATTATTTAGATGTAATTCTAAGGGCCGCGATGAGGGCGCCGGCCAGGGCTGAATTTTGTGTGGTGGAAAGGACTTATTACGGGCCAACCCTTAATTGTACGACGGTGGAGTGGGGCGGGCAGGGGCGGGACGAGCGGTAGCCGGCTGCCCTTAAGGCGAACGGGCAGTGAGATGGACTTAGCGGAGGGCTGCGAGAAGGCCAGGTGAACAGAGGAGACTCAGAGTTTAAACGCAGTTTGCGAGGCTGAGAGAAAAGGAGATTGCAATAAAACAATCAAATGAAAGTTTTAAGAAAGAATTGTAATCTGTGCACAAGAATGTCGTAAAAATTGAAAGCGAGTGTAAAGGAATATGATGGAGATGATCCTAAAAATGAAAGGTGTTTATAATAACTCTTCAATATTAAAACAAATCAGACCGAATATTGATCAAAAGTCTGAACATAAGACTATACCATATTTAATGGTATTTCAGTAGAAAGTAGGTGATAGGGGAGGGAAGAGGAAGGATGGGGAAGAGTATCAAGCACAATTTAACAGCAGAAAAACGGAAAAGTGAGTGAAATTCACAAAATGAAAAGAAAATTATAAAATTAATTGCTGTTGGGTAAGATAGAAGGAAAATTAGAATTAAAAATCCGATGAACGTTTTCTTCCAATTTACGTGTTGGGTATTAAAACATTGCGTTTGGACGAAAAATTGAAAGCGGGATCTATATTCCAGAAAGTCATTCTCTTCTTCAGGAATCGAAACAATAACAGAGGAGACTGAAATTTGATATAAGTGAAACTACAACGCACAAATAATCTATGAGAAAAGAGAGTGAGGTGACAGTATAAATGAAGGATGATGGCGGCGAAGAGTTTAAGACAAATTTGCGAATGTTGGTCAATCATGTCGGTCCACTTGACTTTGCAATGCGATAAGAATACGCGAAGTACATGGAAGAATAAGAGATCTTACTAATGAGGGAAAACTACGATAATATTGAAGAACTATTGATAACTTTTTCAAAGAAATATGAAAAGGTAAACCGTTATCTAATTACGATGTAGAGCTGATAGCAAAGCATTCAACATCAAAATGAAACTAATTCTGAATAGATTTACAAAACTAATATCGAAAATAATATTCTTAAGAATGCAATATTTAATTGCGTCATAAGTAACAATTAATTACAACACAGTAGGTTATATCTTAAATTTCCAACATTAACTCATCTGTCCTGTCCTTAGATCAGACACAGACAGACACATCCCTAGAAGGAGAGAGCCAACAAGAGTGCGAGAGCACGCAACAACAATGTGCAACAGCATCGTGCGACGGGGTTGTGCAACACGAGTCACAGGTGGCACCGTACGAGCTAGCAGGAGGGCCAGAAAACACACGCATCTCTACATGCCGCCCGTCGCAGGCCAAAGAAACGATAATATTGTGTGGGATCGCGCGCGCAAAACACACACACACGTCTGCCGTCACTCACAAGCGCGTCGCTTTCAAATTCGAGCGAATGAAAGGCCCCTCCGCTAATACCCGAGTGGGAACAAACTGAAAATACTTTTCACAAAATTCTTCTTACTCGCTCTTCACGACGATGGATGGTTTAATTTCTAATAGCACTTTTTTTCTCAGTGTTTTCTCTAGCCTTTTAATAACCCTTTCTCCAGTTTACTTCTTAAAAATAAAAATCGGCCTCATTTTACGACGATGTTCTCATTCTTTTCGTTTCTTCCGCCGCCGCTCCCACCCCCTCGGCAGCGCATGCATTTCTGTTTCCCGGTTCGTTTCCCGTGTACATTACCATAGCCACCTTTTCTTTTTAGAATAACTCCCCCATCCCGAAGTAGCAATATCCCTAATGATTATCACGCTCCCGGACTCAGAAAACAAGGACAATAAACTATCTACATAAAGCCTGGCCTCACCCGCCCCCGCCCCCACATCCGCCCCCACCGCACCCCCCGCCGCCCGCCCGCCGAAGCCGCGCGCTGGCGAAACAACGAACGCCTGCGTATAAATTATAGCGGCTCCGCCATCTTCTTAAAAACATCCCAACCCGTACACACACACACACATACCCACGCGGCTCCTTCGCTCACCCCGCCCCGCCCTACGCCCTTCGCCTCCCCGCCCACGCCCGCGAGAACCGCCCTATACAACGAGCCGACTCGCGGAAAACCTGTGGTGTTTTATAAGGATTGCTTTGCGCAGAAGTAACACCCTCCAGCATTAGTCCGAGAAGTGCTAGAAGCTTCCACCTATAAGTTATATTTTAAACTGGATTCGTCTGTATATCCCGTGCATATATAACATCGTCTGGCGCTAGCGGTCCCGCGCCGAGGATGGAGCACGACGTGTGGGGGTGGGAGAGGAAGGAGGATGGGGAGGGGGTGCCGCAAGCAGCGGATAAAAGCTGGGGAAGGGGGCAGCCTGGCGAAGAGTGGGGGAAAGGAACGAGAACGTGGCAGTGCTTCGGTTGACAACACATACATTAGTACTAATACAGGAGCGTCAAGTGAAATATGCATTAAAAATCTTCAAGAAAACGCGTTTTTTCTTACTCTTTTTTTTTCTCCTCCGAATGAAGACGGAAAATTGCTGAACAAAGGAAAAAAAGAAACGTGACAGCCATTTTGTTTTTCACGAATAAGTTATCGCCTAACGGATCTCCTTTATTCTATTTGTGTTTTTCATTATTTTTATTCCACTTCCCGACAGTTTTAAGACGAGGAGATAACAAGAGGGGGCTCAAAATGATAGACGGTGACGTAAGGGGAAGAGAAACATCGCGAAAAGGAAAGAAGCTGGTCGAAAGCGAACGAGGGGGTCTGGAGGTGATAATGTACCAAGCAGAAGTATCTCCCACAGAAGAACCATCGCTTTCCTGCGGGGGGTAGGGGGCAGGAGGCGGAAATGGCCTATAAAAACTACCAAACAGAAATGAGTGAGGTTGGTACACGCGCGTATTATATATGCACAATATTTGTTTGGGCGTTGAGAGCCCTAGAATTGTGGATTGTAATTTCTCAAGGAGACAACGTGAAGAGAAATGGGATGTGCCCGCTGCCGAGCAGCAAATAATATATTACCCTAAATTTGTGTCCAATTTCTGCATTCGTGTGTTCCTAAATCCCATCCTGGCGCTCGGAGCGTCTCCAAATTGGGCGTGCTCGAGGCCCGCGACAAACGGGACAAATAAACACCCCTGGATGGGCGGCGGTGGCATGGCAGAACCCGATGGAACCAATGCTCAAGTTTCAAGAGTAAGAGGAGAAAAACACAGCAGTAAGAGGAGAAAAAGACCTGGAAAGATCACATCAAAACAATTACAAACAAAACTTACGCAAAAATTGCTAAACTGTATCCTCTACTAAACTCTAAATCAGCTCTAAGTATTGAATGTGGAACTTCAATTTATAAATCGATATTACGACCAACAATCACGTATGCTTGCCCAATTTGGTGTAACGCAGCTAAAACACATATTGAAAAACTGCAAATCATCCAAAATAAATGCTTAAGAAAAATAACTAAGGCTCCCTGGTTTATTAGTAACAAGCAACTTCACAGAGAATTACGAATAGAGCCAATACAAGAATACATACTAAAATCCTCTCAAAAGTTTTTCGATATTCTTTCAGGATCTCCAGCCACGCCCATTTTCAAACTTGGCAAAAACTACCCAAAACCAAACAGAATATGCTCACGATTTCCCAAGGATAAATTCAGACCTCCATAAATACTCAGCGGCATTAGTTCCCAACATCTATTAATTTTACATATTAAATCACAAATATTTTATTTAAAGACGATTACGAGTATAAATTCCCTATCAGTATACTCTATTTTCAAAATTATATACTGAAAAACAGCCTGTAACTATCAGGACAAATAGCGTGAGAAGGAATAACAAATCATTATATTGTAAAAGTTAACATCCCTGAAAGGCAGAAATGCCGAACAGGTGGAAATAAATAAAAAAAAAAAAAAGACAGCAGGTGAGATGATGTTAAAAACTGAACAGGATCATTGGTGTGGTTATTAACTAGTTATTATTTTCTCGTTAACAACATTACGTTATTTTGCCTTAAATTGTATTACACCTGATTGTTTATGTTTATTACGAAACATTAAATAAATATACATTATTCAAAATATTTATTTAACGTAACTAGTATAGAAAGTGAGTATTCGCCGTACGTATAAAATGTATCCGGACGAAGCGAGTTTAGATTCGGAGTCAAAGACACATTCGTTTGAGTCTTTGGCTTACGAATGTAATATTGACGGAGTCCGGCAATTCGAATTTAGCACACCAAACACACTTTCGTACTATTTGAATACATTACTTTTTAACCAGAATTCATGGAAACTTCCAAGTATCAGTATATTCTCTTGGAATCAATCTCAATACGCGAGGTGGTAGTCATGTTGATTCATGTTGCCCCACTGTTTTGTTACCTTAGCAAGAGGACCCTGTTGTTTCACATGACCATGGCTTCTTTGCAGTACTCGTGAGGCAATGTGTACTTAATGTCTGAGTAACATTTTCCAATTCATGTACTGTAAACATTCTAGTTTCCATACATGAGTGCTGGAAATTATTTTTTAGCGACAATTCATCAAGAACACGGTTTTGAGATGATTCCAGTTTGCGATAGCGCATGCCCGTTGATTCATTTTGACTCGCCCGGTGTCTATTTATTTTTGTGTACCCAGCGTTACGATTTCGCAAAATGCAACTTTAACGTGCGCCGCAAATTAACACATTATTATCAATAAACACTTACTGGTAACAGTTTTCGTGCAGTAGTGGTGAATATTATTATTATTATTATTATTATTATTATTATTATTATTATTATTATTATTATTATTATTATTATTAACTAATACACATAATACATATATAAATAAAATATACATAACAACAAAATAGAAGTAATTACTTTGAATTTTCTAACCTTAACATAAAAAGCAAACATAGCCACACACATAAGTCTTTTGAATATTTTCAATTTTCCGTTTCATGCTCTCATTTGTGGTGATTTGCGAGCTATGAATGGACGACTTTAAGTAAAACTCTAAATAATCAAGTAGTAAGATTCAGAAAATTATTGTAAGAGTTGGTTGTAATGGTTACTATGGATAGATATTTCTAAAAATTGTGAAGGAATCTGAAAATGTACGAGGAATCTAAAGAAGTTGCGAGATGAATCTAGTAACAGAGAACATAAAAATTAGTTTCTGATTGTGTTGCTAATCGAATTACATCAAAGAGAGGTTTTAAGTTTACATAATACGTTGCTGAAGACACTAGTCAGATATGATTCATTTTTTCCATATGGACTTTTTATCGCGCGTTCTGTACCTATATTTAGTACTGCAAATGCAAAATATTCACGCACTTGAAATAAGGCAAAATTAATATACCCAAGAAAATTAGTATGTATGCTGGTCTACTCACTTAACTATTCTTCACAGTGTTTGAACTAAACTATGACAGAATATTGTAAAGAAATCGTCGCCTTGGAGGTGAAGGGTTACCTTCCCACAAAACCACCTAAATCACAAAACTGAAATGTTGGGTTAATCCCATTACTTAATCTCGAAACTCTAAATATTGTTCTTTTTAAATAGATTTTAACAAACAACTAAAAGAAGATTTTCTAGAATTGAAAATAGTGTTTTTACAAGTGCATTTCAAATCGCTGTACCTCAAAACATGCTTATTGTGGATTTGGACCATTCACCTTCAAGGCGACGAAATATAATCAACACTCAATTTTTGGTTTAAGAAACAAAATTACGATAGGCCCCTGCCCTTCATCACCGATAAAATTACATTCATCAAATTACATTACAAGTCGAACTCGCCTTTCGGCAGCCCGCTCTCACACATACCTACCCCCCGCCTCCTCAGCCCGGGCGGCATGGCCCAGAGTGTGACGTCAGCTGAAGTCGCCTCCGCAAGTTTTCGCAGTTTCTGGCTTCACGCGCACATTGATTTTATTACCTGGCCGGGGGAGGGCCCGTGCGGGGCGCGGGGAGTCCCAAAAATTGGAAAAGTTATGAACTAGTAACGCCTGCCGGGGCGATGGCTCTTTTAACACAGCTCGTCTGCTGCGTCACGGCGGGGCGGCGGGTGACGGGCGGGTCCCTTGGCCCAGGGCTGCGCGGAATGGATCAAGATCTGCCTGCCTTCGCCCGCCCTCCCGGCCACCACTTTCTCCCCCCCCCCCCAACTAAAGTCGATGTCCTATTTGTATGGCTGGAACGTGACGAAACTCAAGGAACACAGCTCTAGTGCAAACACAAGGAAAATGAAATGCGAAAGAAGCGGTCATTGGTTAGAAAATATCGAATTACTATTTTTTTTACTAGAAAATGTCGAAAACCGTTTTAAAATCAACAATTTTAAAAAAATATGTAAATAGCTATTGAAATAGATTCAGTACAAAGAACTGAAAAAGTATTGAATTATTATTTCGATCATGTTTACAGAGAAACATCCACTTTCTATTATTTTGTTTCTAAATATTTCCAAATAACAAAGTGAAGGCGAACATTTCCAAAAATTCGATTGTAATTTTTTTTTCCAGATGTCGTATTTTGTTCTTGCGAAAAATGTGTAATGTACAAACACTAAATAAATTTCATTACAGGGATACAATTAATTTGATTCTGGTATTGGTTGGTGTGAAATTACCTTCGTGTCCTACTTCACCACATTCAAATTTCCATACAAATATCCATTATAGTCACACCATAATGAATCGTTTCGTGGAAAACGGTTTGCTAATGAAATTCTGGAACTGTCACTGAATTCTTGGAAGGACTGAGGTGAGTTCCGTTTAGTCCTGTAACTGGTATTTGCCAGGATATTCAACTTTTAGTTTGTTTTGAAATTAGAGAAAACTTTTACTCTACATTGCACACTTTTGAATATTTACAAGCCACAAATAGTGAAATGGTATTTTAAAACTTCAAGTAAATACAAGCGATTTTCAATAAAAAAGAAACGAAGTTAAGTTTATGGATTGTGAAATAAAATAGTATAATGAATCAAATTCGATGAGAATCTTTTAATATTGAATTTTTTGTTCTTTCAAACTAGTTTTGGTAGCATATTTTTAAATATATGTGGTTTTAAAATAGAAGTTTTGATTTTTCAATAAAATATTAAAGAAACTTACCCTGAACCTTTGTGAATACTTCTCGCATTACCGTCACACAAATATTTAGCATATTAATTTATATTTACTTTGAATTTGATCTTCATTGTATAATTCCCCAAACTCAATTTCTATTAAAACTATTATTTCTATTAATTTTTCGGCTTAACGATATAATTCACAAAAATGTTAAGATAATAGACAAAGACATTTAAGGTAAATATCTCGTAAGCATCACAGTTCTTTAAATGGAAATGATTTGAACACTTTCAAATAACGTAAAATGGTAGAATTCATACTATACAAATAATTCGAAAATAAATGTCCACTTCACAATACTTTGATATTTTATATAGTACTAACCGAAAAGTATTGAAATAGAAATGGATTTTTTTCTTTTGAGTTTTATAGTTTGAAGAGGGCACCTGATGGTTCTTTATTTTAAACTATGAACGTTATTGCTGTGTCCTGTTTGTTGCTATTTGTTACGTAAAAAAATTATTTTTTTATGATTTTGGAAATTTCGTCATAGTTGGGGTTGTCGGGTGGGAGGTCCCCTTGAAGACGCCGGCGGCGGCGGCGGTGAAGGCGGTAGCGATGTCCCGGGGGCGTCGCGACGCCCTCACTCCCAGCTGTGCATGCGCCAGCAGTGCCCGCCCCGCCCCCGCCCCCGCCCTCACCCCCGTCCGCAGTCACGCTCTCCGTGCCTCGCACTCGGAAGCGCTCCTGCCCAGCCTCTTCTTTTTTCGGACTCTCTTACTAGCTCCTCCCCACTCCCCACCGATACACGGTCCACGTGTCCGGTGCTGCGAGCAATCAACTCCATGGTTAGTTTCCTCTTCGTTTGTTATTATCTAAGAGGTTGGTCGAAATATTTCAGAACTCACCTGCAGAAAGGAATTGTTTTATACAAATATATTTTTCTTCACATGATGAAGGATTCTTTCTCGCTGTGTGATTATTCTAACCAGAGGGGTAATGAAGTCATTTCATATTTATCATGTCATATTCATTTTTCGCACGAGCAATCCCACACACGAGCAAAACACATTGTACTCAAGATATTTATCTTTCTTCCTTTAAGCTGAATCTGTTTTTATGTTTTCTTCATAAACAAATTATTTGAACACCCACTCAAGTTCACATCAATCGTTTCTTTCTTTCTTTCTTTCTTTCTTTCTTTCTTTGTTTCTTTGTTTCTTTGTTTCTTTCTTTGTTTCTTTCTTTCTTTCTTTCTTTGTTTCTTTCTTTCTTTCTTTCTTTCTTTCTTTCTTTCTCTTTCTTTCTTTCTTTCTTTCTTTCTTTCTTTCTTTCTTTCTCTTTCTTTCTTTCTTTCTTTCTCTTTCTTTCTTTCTTTCTCTTTCTTTCTCTGCATTCGATATGGATAGTCAAGAGAAATATCACTGCCGTTTCGCGTTCAATAGAGCTCGTTGCACAGCAGCACTTGTGACAGCCTTGCGAATATCACCTAGCGCTCACCCTTCGGCATTTGCCACACGCCTCGCGCTTCCCACCTGTGGCCTCTGTCACCATCCAACGCTTCCCACAATCCCATTCTCTGACACCACTCACCTCAAGCCGCCTCGTTCCCACTGAACATACCTCTCCCTCTTACGTTTGATTCTACACTTTCTGATCCCCCAGTGAGTACTGACTCGGGGCAAAAGGCCCTAGTTCCTTAAGTGTTGTGCATGTTATATTCCGGGACATAGCGGTGCTCCTCACCCGTTGGAACGTGTTATACTACGCCGATTGTCACGGCAGATTGCTGTTTCCACTTCCAGGTATCTCCTCCAATGGGGTACCTCTCTCAGACAGGACAAGTTCAAAGCTCCCGTCTTGTCACCCCGTACGTTTGGTAGAGTAGGGCATGTAAGTGTGTGTGAGTGAGGGGCGAGGAGAGAACAAGAATGGGGAAGGAAAGATTGCATGCGGTAAATGGGGGTGTTTTTAGGGTACAGTTCCGACATTTGCCAGGTATAATCAATCAGATACGACGGCCTCTAAAATTCTCCAGTATACAGTGGTTGAATTCTGTAGCTGGTGACGAAAATCCTCCGAAGTCGGGACTCGAATACTAAAACCTCCCAGTCAATGGTGGAGCAGCGGGCTCTGTTCCCCGACATTTCGCTGCATTCGCCCCTTTTTCAGTCGCCCACAGCCCGGCCCAGCGCGCGTTGCAACCCCAGCGTCATATCTCTCTTTCCCGGCGCGGCGCGGCGCGGGCCCGTCGCATGAGCGCGCGGCCGGGCGGGCGCGAGCAGGGGCGGGGCGGGGCGGAGAGGAGGGGAGAGGAGGTGGGTGCCCGCCCATTCACTCTCCGCACGGTCTGGTGCGAGCGCGGAGTGGAGGGGCGGGGCGGGCCGGGGCGGGGCACGGGGTCAAGGCTGGGCGGCTGGCTCTACGCGCACGCGACCTCCCAACATCTGGCGCCGAGGGCGGGCGGCGCGGCGGAGGGCGGCACGCACGCGGAGGGCCACGGGCCGCGGCGCCGGCGTCGCGGGCGAAGGCGGCTGCGAAGGCGTCGGAGGTGGCGTCCGCGGTGTCGGCGGAGTTGGCGTTGATGTGTATGTGTCGCGTTGGCGGGGGGGGCGATAGTGTTGGCGGTGGCGGTGGCGTTTGCGTTGGGTTTGGCGGTGGCGGTGGCGGTGGCGGTGGCGGTGGCGGTGGCGGTGGGGGTGGCGGTGGCGGTGGCGGTGGCGGTGGCGGTGGCGGTGGCGGTGGCGGTGGCGGTGGCGGTGGCGGTGGCGGTGGCGGTGGCGGTGGCGGTGGCGGTGGCGGTGGCGGTGGCGGTGGCGGCGGGGGTGGCGGTGACGGTGACGGTGGCGTTGGGTTTGGCTTTGGCGTTGGCGTGGGAGTTGGCGTGGGCGTTGGCGGTGGTGGTGGCAGTAGCCGCGGCGGTGTTACCGACAGTATTGCCGTTGGCATTGGCGGCGGTGACGGAGGGGTTGGTGGTGGCGGAGACGGTGACGTTGGCTTAAGCGTTGGCGTTGGCGGTGTTGGCGTTGGCGTTGGCGTTGGCACTGGCACTGGCACTGGCACTCGTATTGGCAGAGGTGGTGTTGGTGTCGGTGTCGTTAGCGGTGACGGAGGCAATGGCGTTAGCATTGGTGTTGGCATCGGCGGTGTCGGTGACTCTGGCTGTGATGGAGGCGTTGGCGGTGGCGACTGGATTGCTGTCGGCGTTATCGTTGGCGTTGGCAGTGGCGGAGACGTTGGCCTTGGCGTTGATGTTGCCGGTGGCGTCTGCGGTGTCGACGACGTTGGTGGCGGTGCTGTTGTTGATGGCGGTTGCGGTGGCGATTGCGGTGTCGGTGGCGTTGGCAATGACATTGGCTTGGGCGTCGGCGATAGAAAGTCGATGTTGGTGTCGGTGTCGGTGTCATTGGCGTTGGCGTTACCGTTGGCAGAGGTGGCGGAGACGGAGGCGGAGATGGAGTCGGAGGCGGAGGCGTTGGCGGTAGCACTGGCACTGTCCGCGGCAGCGCCTCCGAGGGCGACGAAAGGGACGTGAAGGTGGCTGATAGCCTTCCGTACAAGCATGTCGCGTTTACGTTGGAAAAATATTTTAACACTTGCACATGTTTGCAATTGCTATATGCAGATACTGGAACTGTTTTGAACAATTTATTTTCCTGATAGTTTGTTTTAAGAATAATACACGTAGCCAATAACCCAGCGAATGTATCAACAGGGACTGAGGCAGATGACCTAAAGCTCAGGTGAGGAAAACAGTTTTTAATATGTTGGTAGGATACAAATCCTTGTAAAAGGAAGACACTTTGACTGTGCAAGCGAAGCGATATGAGAAAACGAGTGGTAAACTGAAAATAATGTTTAGATCTTTATGTTTTGAATGATTAGAATTTTAAATGCAATATCTGATCAAACAAAAGTGGTTATTAGGAAAGGGTACAACCTGATGAATAATAGTTCTGACACATAATTTTATATAATTTCTTATAACACATAGTATGGAAAGAAGTAAGTATGAAGAGAAGAATAGTTGACAGTGCACGAATCCTAGAAACGGAAACCATATTTTGATATGTTGCTGGTTGCAGCTAGTGGCGAGTCTAAAACTTAATAATTCAAAGCTTTCAAATAATAAACAATGCTCAATACCTCCATATTTTTTTATCTTAATTTCATGAAAAGAAAATATACTGCAAGAATAATATAGAAGATAATAAAATAGTTACAAAAGAAGAAGGAAACTTAATAGAATCACCTCGTACTGAGCGAATTCCGATGGAAGGTGGTTAGTGCGGTGCACCGGGAAAAGTGGACGGTGGGAAAAGAGAATTCGGTCGATGCAAAAAGATCGTAGCAAGAAGAAAGGGAAGACAGCGGATAGGCGGTCGGCACGCGATAAAAGTAGTCGACACCTTAAAAGGCTGGTTCTTCGTGTTGTGCCAGATTAGAAAACGAAGTAATATTAAAAGAAAAAAACTAGAAGCGCGGAAAGATTCAAACATACGCACAAAAGAGACAACTAAAGATAAGTGTAAATCAGTCACATTGGACGGAATTCAACAGAAAATTGATAGAGGAAATTATTATAGTTTTTTTTAATTTCAAGCATAATTTTTTTAGTATATCGTAAACGAATCGGAAGGGAGGCGGTTCTGAATTCAAATTCCCCCCTCCTACTACTGAATAATTTCTCGTTCTGATCTGAGACGAAGGACGACATTTGTTTTGACTTTATACTCATTTTCTCATATCGTTTCTTTTGTACAACAAAAAGGTTCCATTTCTAGGGAAGACATACTGATTTAGTAGAATTTCTGACCTCCCGACACAATCAAAAACTGCTTCTCTGACTCATGGTAAGCCCAGTTCAACCCTGACCCTTAAGTCTATAGCCCCTGATTCTAACTGTATTTTCACTGAATCGTTGGCCATGCAAGATGTGAGAGAAGGAACGGGGGTGCGGGCCGGGGGCGAAAGCAGCCGGCAGGGCAGATTGAAAGGCTGGCCGTCGGCGCGCGCGGCGGCAGAACAGAGGGCAGAGCCACGCCCGGGCACACAGGGATTTTGGGCGGGCGATGGCGTGGGGTGGGGTGGGGTGGGGTGGGAGGGGCTCAGCGGGTGAATGTGGGAGAACGTGTGAATGTGAATCACAGCGCAGCCCGCTCCATGCCGCTGCATGAGTACACGCGTACGCACGCCCGTACGCACGCCCGCGCGCGCCGCTCCGCTCGTTTCATGCAATAGTGGCCATCGCGTTTTTCAAGAGATGTGTTTGGTCCCCGGATATTCCAAGGTTGCACGTTTCAGGGACATTTTGAACACTAATTCCAAATGTGATAAGAATTCATCCCAAACCAGCGGGGTCAATATTTCTATCCCAAACTAGCCATAACATATAGTATTTAACCTGGTATTCCGAATTCACAGAATAAGTTATTATTAGGGTGTCAGTAATAACTCTTAAATCAGGCTTCTTTAGTTACTATGTTCATTCAGTTTTGATACTAACATTGTTTATTCGTTTCTCTACTAGAGAAGTGAGTGAAATAGTACAGCAGGCAGTGGACGTTCGAAGTATTTTGCTGATTTTTTAGTGATATAATTACTTTGAAGAACGGATTGTTGATGTTAATGTTAACAATTATTATATTCCAGCACAATATCTTAAGAATAGAGCTTACAACATGGACTTTAGGGAACTTTAAATTTTATGATAGTTAAACGTGTGAATTATATTGGGGTCCTATCAAAGGGTATACATAGCGTGCAATTTGTCATGGATGTTATTAAATCATGTGTATAAATCGCATCACATAAGCTACAGAAACTTCCTATTTGTGATAAGACTTGTATCTAAAAGTTAGAACCAATATTTTCTTAACTATACCAAAAATAGAAGTAAAAATCCCTGGAATGTGTTAAAATGTTCACTTAAGGCTTTTTGTTTATTGTTCGAAAGTTTCATTTTACTTTTACCTGATTTCTGTCATAAACTTTAGATGTTCTATTTGCTGTTTTGTGTGCACATTGCGTATTTCACATTGAATAATATTGAAAAACTTTCCAGTTAACCATCTTACTTAAAATCTCAGAATAAATTACCAATTTTGAAGGAAACTCGAAACTTTATACTAAAAACCTAAGAGTCTACGTTTTTCTCAGTGAAAATGAAATTTGGAATATGAAATAAAGATGAAAAATAAATAAAATAACAGATTAATCTCCATAACTTACAATAAAACAACCAATATATATCAGTAAATAGTAACTTTCATAAAACTAATAATTAATACGATGTAGCCAAATATGTGTAAAGTCAAATCTCAAATTCTGGTAGCTTTTAAAGTGACTAAACGGAAAATACTATCATGTTAAAAATTCTAGTTAAATCAGTTTCCAATATAAACAGTAATTATAATAATTATTTAAACAAAAGTATCAAAGCTATTTACAAGGTAAAGTCGCACGCCACTCTGACAAATATTTCATTTTGGTTAGAAGGACCACTAAATATTATTATCCATAGTCGTTTATAGTTACCTTCTGAAACCACATACGTTTTACGTTTTATGGCATTATTCCCGCGATTTCATAATGTTACTGACATACATACCAAATTACTCATTTCGAACGTTACATTTTCAATTAAAACAGTGAAATGTGTGTAATACATTATTAATTTAGTACTTGTAACTTTAGTAAAATATTTGGAAACTTCGGCGTCCGAAGAACTTCCTAATATCTAGCACCTGCGATCACATTAACATAAATTATATATTTTGAACGCAACCTGCAGGGCCGCGGGAAGAAATGAATTAATATCGAAAGCACACGAATAACATGTTCTGAAGTTTTAATCTTACGTTTTGGCGAGTATCTCTGGAAGAGATATGGCCAACAAGTGCAGAATGTCTCCGTTTCATGACCATAAGATGGCAGACGTCAACCGTCCACGATTTCATGGCCGCCCGCCCCAAACTCGGCCCCCTGAACTTAAATCCCGGCCGCCTGCGCCGCCGGGCGGGGATCGCGCCATCGGCCGCCGATCTCCCGCCGCCGCCTCCCCGCGCGCCGCGCCGCCGCCAGCCGCTGACCAAAATGGCCGCTTTCGCGACCGGGCGCAGAAAATGCCGTCTCGCCCCGCACCGCCCCGCCCCAGCTCGCCTCGCCCCGCCCGCCACCCGCTGCGACATCGCCTCGATCGAGCCGCGGGTTTGACGGAAGCGGCGGCGGCGGCGGCGGCGGCTCGGCTGGTCCAGAGCGGAGGCTGTGGGGGCGGTGAGGATGGTGCGGGCGGCGCGGGCGGCGCGGGCGGTGCGGGCGGGGCGGGCGACGGCGGGCGGCCGGGCGTCCACACTCGCAGCGTCGGCGGCGCGTGCGCGAAGCCGGGTTTCGATCGTAGGCCACCGCCCCGCCGCCCGCCCCGCTCCGTCCCGCCCCACCCGTCCCCTCCTCTCCCCGCCTGACTCGCCCGCTACGATGCTCGCTCGTCCGCCAGGAAGTTGGCCGCAAGCTCCGCTCGGCGTTGACCGAATTCTGCCTCAATAATGCACGGGAGCGTGTTGGGATCAAAGTTTCAGAAGGGGGCCGTGTCCCCCTTAAACGATTCGCGTGTCCCGATCTCGTGGCCGTGAATGCGTTGGCGGAGCCATCCTTCCCGCGCGCCTATAATGGGATCCACTGCGGTGACTCGGAGTTTCGGGAGACAAATTGACCGGGTAGACGTTCAAACAGATAGACGGAAACGTCTCTGGTTAATGTATTTTCTATTAGGGAGATCTGCGGTATCAACTGCAAAATTAAACATTTTAAAATTTACGAATGTGAAAACTACGTATGTGCCGTCAAGAATATTTAACACTGCCATGATTTCTGCAAACTATTCACATTTCATAAGATAAAAAAAAAAAAACATTAAAAAGAATCAGTTAAAAACCTTTTTGACCTAAATGAATGATTGAGTCTTCGTTTGGTAAAAGGAGGGAGTAGAGAAGTAAAACAATATTTTTTTGTTCAGTTTTAGAAGAACCTATCTTAAAGAACCAAACAACTTCCTCAAGGTGTCTAAAAGCAAAGTTCCTCCCCTCATGAACGTGCTCAAACGGTTATCCAGTGACGCAACTACAACTTTAAATAGTTACTTTGGCGTTGCCTTCGTTTTAGAACTTTGAGAGAGACTGTCGAAATAAAAGTGGTTCGTGTTTGTCGTGGAACTACGTGTAAAATGGTTATTTAGATAACACGATACTAAATGACCAGAATGTGGAGCGTTTAGGAAAATGCTTAAGTTCTTATAGAGTTGCACATAGATTCCCCGAAATTAACTGCCGCAAGTACTGAAAGAAAATTGCAATTTCTCCAGCAGAGATAAATAAAATCTTCTAAACTATAGCACTATTATAGTTAGAAGTGGATTTTTATATATCCAACTAAAAATATATATTAGTGCTTTCATTTCTGCAAGAAACAAAAATTAGAGTTAATTAACTTTTGTAGTAAGTTCTTTATAGATTAAAGTACGTTTTGAGTGTCATGCTACACATAAGGCGATATATTAGCCTCTCTATTGTCAATAATATGTATTTCGTTAAATAGTAATGAACTAGATTGAGTAGAATCACTGTTCACAAATATTTATGATAATCTTCATGGTTTTTGAAACTTCTCCGCCATTTTCGCCGGAACAAACTTCGAGGACATGAATAATACATTTTCTTTCAAATTTAAAGTTTGTTTGTTGAATTTTTCTTGATAATACTTGACTTTCATACGAAAAAAGTATTTGAATAAGAAGTTAATCCAAACTCGAAAAAGTACCAACATTTTTTGAGAAACAGATCAGTGATCAGCGGTCTCTCAAACGGGTATCTCGATTTCTCCGCCATCGGTCCACAAACGCCCTGCACCGGAGACCTCCCGCCGCCAACTCCATGGCAAAGTGTTGAAGAAGTCGGCCTGCGCCGGCTTTCGCCCAGCCGCCGCCGCGGGAGCTTCGGCGGGTACCTCGGGCGCGCGGCGGGGCGCCGCGGCGCGACGCAGCGGGCGGGCGGCGCGAGGCGGCGCGAGGCGGCGCGGGCGGCGGCGTCGGCGCCCCGGTATAAAACGGGGGGTGGACACGGCGGCGGCGGTGGAGGGGACTCGAGCCGGCGGGGGTGGCGCCGGCCGCGCGGGTGGGGGGCGGCGGGAAGACAGTATCGACGTCCGCTGAAAAAGGGGCGTAACTCGCGGCCAGGGCGCCGGACCCCGGCCCGCTCGCTCGCCGCCGCCGCCGCCGCCACGGCGACGGAGAGAGCGCCCAGCGCCCGGCTGGGCGAGCGAGGCGTTCGCGCCGGCGCGCTGGACAGCCGGCGCGGGGCGGGGGCGACGGCGAGGGCGCTCTTTTTTACAAAAATCGAACGCGCTCGCCCGCGCCCCCTCCCCCGCCCCGCCCGCCGCTCTTCCTCTCCCGCCGCCGCCGTGCCGCACACGTGGCTTACCGACAGAGACGGCCAGCGCGGGCGAGAGCGCGCGAGCGAGGGAGAGCGTGGAACAGAGAGAGAGAGAGCGCGCGCGAGAGAGCGAGCACCTCGCGACGCCCGGCGCGGCGCCCGCCCCCGCTCGCCCAGGCGGGCGGGTGGCTGGCGAAAAGAGACAGAAGGAAGAAAAAAGCGGGCGGCGAAGCGCGCGCGCGGGCGCCCGGCGCACAGGGTCAGCCGCGACGGAGAGCGCGCGCTCGCCGCCCCAGCGGGCGCGACGGAGACGGAGAGAGAGAGCGCGCGCGCCGAGCGGGAGAAAGAAGAGCGCGATCGCCCGCCCGCGCGCGCGCGGAAGAGTGCGCAGGCACGACCGAACGCTCGGCCGGGCCTTGGAGGACGGATGGAATAAAAAAAAGGTAAACGAGAACGAAGATCGGAGAAACGAGAGAAAAAGAGAAATAAAAGCGGACCGTCGCGTCGCAGGCGGGCGGCTTGGGCGGCGCGGCGGGGCGGGAGGCGAGACGCGGCGAGCGAGGGAGCGACAGAGAGCGCTGGCAGGCTTCGGCGGGCGGGTGTGCGGGCGGCCGGGCGATCGGGGTGGGTGGGAGACGGACGCGCAGGTCCGTGGCGACGTATATATATACGCGTTTTCGGGGTCCACATTCTTCGATCCGAAAAAAAAAAGAGAAGAGAGCGGAGCGCGCCGCTCGCGTTCTGCGCCGATCCAATCGCCGATCGCCAATAGGGTGGCGATTGGGCGCGGCGGACGAGCCAATCGCGTGCGCGGGAGGGTGGAGACACCACGTGACCGTTCGATCAGCGATAGGCTAAAATAGAAGGGGTAGCGCGGCGCGCACGGTGGGGGTGGACGCAAAGGGTGTAGCCACTCGATCGCGAAAGGGGGGGAATTTATTATATATAGATTGATTCCGTGGAAAAAGCCGCCATGGCGGGAGCGGAGCCGGCGCCGCAGCGGCGACGCTTCTCGAACGCTTTTCGTCTTTTTTCGAGGACCTTCGAGAACTTTCTGACGCCATTGGATGCTGGTTTTAAGCACGGAATATTTGCTGTAAATAACGAAAAGTATTTGGAATAAAATTCTCTTTGAACCTGCTGAATAATGCAGGTCTCTCGCAGGCGGTTTGATATCCACCGACGGAATCTTTTCACTTCAAGAACTGGAGAAGGTCGTAACATTACACAAATAAGACTCATCCTGAAAATAGCCTTCCTTTAGAAAAAGTACTCCTTTCTTATTCTACTTTTTTCAAGCTGATGCGTGATGTTTGAGGCGGTTAAAAATACCCATGTTTCGAAAGATAACATATTCAATGACTGAAATAATAGAATTTGTAAGATAATTTGTTTATACTTTTATCTATGTTATCCCAATGTCTCCAGGTATTTAATAATGATTTTAAGTTTCCGCATGTGATTTGCGTCGGTATGGCTTCTCGAAATTGATACGATCGATTGGGGTTCGAAACTCAAGAGTTGGTTCAAATAGTACATGTTTGATAGTTGTTACACGAATTCTGTGTATTTATTGTTCATCTACCAGCGGTATTCCTGAGGTATCGCTTCTGCCACATTTTATTTATAGCAGTTTTTCCCGCGCTGAAGGGAAAAATCGTTTCAGGGCTAAAAAACTCTGCACTCTCTTAAAATGTCAAGCGGGTTGCATAATCCAGACAGACGTCCGCGCGTCCTACCCTCTCTTCTTGGAACATTAATTCATTTGTGAACTCTTCTGCGTAGCTCTATCAGTCAGGATACGAAATAATCCCCATAGGGAGAACGTAAAAAGCACGAACACATGCATTGGAAGAACATATTGTTTCCAGGAAAAGCAACATTTTTTTTTCTCCGAAAAGAAAGACAAACGGATCGAAGTTTCTGACACGCTGACCGGGACCGGATGTGACGCTGAAGTCTAACGTTAAACACAACACGAGGCGAACACGCGAAGGGGTGGTCCACACGAGGGAAGAAAAGACGCCGGGGGAGGGGGAGGGTGGGGAGAACAAGCTTAAAGAGAAAACTCGGAGCAGACGTCGACCCTCGTGAACGCACCAACCACAGGGTCTTGAAGCGGAGACTGTGTTATGCTCCCATCCGACCATCCTGCACATTTGACTTTAACGGATATACACATTAGGATTATCTATGTACCTCAAAATAATTTATTTTTGTTCACGCATGGTCCAAGAATAATAAATGGACGGTTATAATACCACTCGGGAAATACTACAGATATCACAAATGTGTTGCTTTAATTCTCATATCATATGTAAACTTGCAGTTTTGTTAATATATCGGCGAAATTCATATGTGGTTCAAGGAAATTTATTAAGCTTTACGAAATTATTATCGTACTTTCTGAAATTTCTTGTAAAATTTATTCACGAAATGGATTTTTTGAACGAATTGATTTTGAAATACACAATCACACATAATGAAATACACAATTAATGGTTCATTTACAATATATCATTTAATTAATTTTGTGCTTATTTTATTTTATTTTTAGCCAATTTATACGTCCAGATTTTTAATAATCAATAAAATGTGTAATCTATTAAAATTTGTGACGTTAAATTACGAATTTAACGATTTCGTTACATTGAACAGAAGTTATAATTACTAATTTCTTTAGGTATTCCGTGCATATCATTAATAAACTGTAACATCCGCTTGGACGTCTGTTTCAGTTCTTTTATTGTATCATGAAATGCAAGTCAAATTGTGTACCGTACCTGTAGAAATATTTTACGAGTCAACATTGCAAAGTAAAACTATTTAAATTTTATCGAAATTTCACGAGTGAAATATCCCAAGAGCAAATATCAAATCCAAACAACAATTCAAACAGAGAAACGTATTTTTTGAATTTATGAATTCGAATTGCAAACAGAAGTTTGTACAAATTCGCTAAGATACACAACAAATTTCAGTATAAAATTATTTGTTTCGTGCAAAAATGTAACTGTCTATCAGCTTACCTCTACAATATTCAAATTAAAATATTTTAACTTGAAGTTCATTTTCATTAATTCAGGAATATATTTTTATATTTTACATTTCCTAAATTAGTGATATATTGGGAAAACGTGTTGTGAACATGAATTATAATGAAAAACGTAAATTTCCACTTCGTAATTCTTTTAGAAGTGTTTAAATATATGTTAATTGTTGTCACTTTAATACGTAATAATTATGTCGAAATACACGACATGCACACAAAGGGTTTCGAAACTATTTCAGGAAAAATAATTTACCCTATCCCCAAAATCTTTTTTCGCAAACAGATTTCAGCGAATTTCAGACCCGTTTAATAACGCAAACCTCTCCCGGAGGTACCAACTCCAACAGGTACGCGGGCGCGCAGCTGCGCGGCAGCACAAAGTGGCTGCTGGGGCATATGTGAACGTACTCCGGGAACATCCAGGTCCCTCCAGCGCGCACCGTTTCACAGCTTCCACGCGCCCCGCCCCGCCCCGCCCGGCTGGGCGTCTTGGCACGCTCCCGCGGCAACGGCAGCTCCGACTGTGGGGAGAACTCGCACTTATCGTGGCCGCCTTCGTCACCTCTTGGACCGTGTCCATCGGCAGAGGGCCGAGACGACGGCGGCGGCGGTGGTGGCGGCGGTGGAGCTTCCTTATCGAGCGGTTGCGGGGCCCGCCCGCCGCGCCGCCCGCCCGCGGCGCAGTGCGGCCGCGACCCGCCCCCGGGCCCCGCCCCTCGCACCCCGCCCCGCCCGGCGCCAAGGTCGCGCCCGAGTGCAGCCGCCACCGCCGCCGCCCCCGCTCGCGTGTGAACTGTCAGGTCACTGGGTTATGAACCGCAAGTGAGCGAACGGCCCTGCGGTGAAGGGGCCAGAGGGCTGCGGGCGGCGCGGCCGGAGAAGTTGGGTGACGAGAGGCTGGAGTGAAGAGGTGATGGGCGCAGCTCACTGGTCTTTCACCGGCAGAGGTGACTGAGAGCATCAACTGCCTCACACACTGCCTCTGACAGGGAAGGTTTGGGGTTCGAGTCCCGACGGTGGCAAGATCCTCTAGCCAGACAGCTGGGTCAAGTTCTGTCGTTGGCTGGAGAATTCTAGCAACCGGCTGCTCTGATCGGTAGTTCTTTTGTGGTTTTTCCGATCAATACCAGGCGAATGCCGAACGTTACTCTACCAAACGGGCCACTGACCGCACGAGACCTTTGCTTCCCATTCCTTGTCCTGTCGTCACCCCTTACACACACACACACACACACACACACACACACGCGCACGCACGCACGCACGCACACTTACGCGCACTACACCATTATACATGCCGGGAAAACTGTCGGTAGCTTAGAGCTTGTCCCTGCTAGGACGGAACCCCACCTGTGTGAGATACCTGGTAGGGGAAAACCTCGCTAGCCGTCGGTAGGTAGGAACCGGATATCGCCATTCTGCGGAAAAGATCACCGCCATCTCCCGAACAAAATACATGCACTACACTTACGAGGCTAATGACCTTAACAGTTGACGCGCCCGGATCCATTAGTAATCAAACACTGGTCTTTCTAGACGAGTAAGGCGACGTGGATTGAGGAGAGGTGTAGGAGGAATGCAAGAGAATAGTTGGAGAAAGCGGAATCCAATGGGAAATTGAGAATGTGAGTGGGGGGGAGAATGGGATTGAGTGTGTCCGAAGGCGGGTAAGTGTCCGGCCGGACGCTAAATGTCACACAGATAAGCTTTATGCTGGGGTGGATAAAGAACAAGTGGATGAGGAAAAGGCTATGCGGCCGGAAGGATGGGCGCAGGGGAGAGCAGGGTGTCGAGAGGGCAAGCTGATGAGCAGGCCGTCGAGCGGGGCATTGGAGAGGAGTTGTGTGTTCGAGAGGTTTGGTTGTAAGGGTGGCCGAGCGACCGAGGCAGCAAGGGCGAGGGTGAAGGATTCGCGCAGCGGTTGAGAGGTGACAGCAAGTGATGTGTGGACTGGGCGTGAAAAGGCATTCCTTTACTTCAACTGTAGCGAAAAGTACGCGGGCAAGGAGTTGAATTGTCTGCCGTTCGACAAGCACTTAGAGGCTCTGAGTATCTTAACACTGAAGAATTTGCTGAGATTTTCCTTTACACTTTTTACCGGTGGGGTTTGGTAGGTAAAGTAAATGTTACACTATCAGGCAGCATTTTAGTAGAAAAATCAAAAAGAATTACAGAAACATAAAATTCATAACCTTTGTGAAGAATGATTAATCATTTCAGGATCTTGATGAATCTTCCCGAAAAACGTACGTATGAAATCTTTCGGAGAACAACTCAAGAAAATAAGATTAAATTTGGAAATCGACAGGAAAAAGGTTTGTGTTGACCCCTATCAAAATTTCATTAACTTGATTTGAAACTTAGATTGCAGTTTTTGAAACGTAATAAAACTATACTCTCTGTGGGATGTGTCAAGTCAAAAGAAACAACATTGAAAATACCATGGAAGCTGACATCATACACCTTCAATTTTCTAGCGCTATTTCCAATGTACTAGAACAGGGCTGTCCAACTGGCAGTCCGCGGTGCCATTTATTCTGGCGCACGAAAGGTTATTGGACAAACGTGAAAGTCCCTTGGCGGTCAACATCCCCTTAATGTAAAAATAGTTTAAGTTTCAATTTAAGGATTTTTTTCTATTAAATTCAGAAACTCACAATCATCCCAATGTGTTTTACTGCGTTGTGCATTGTAGAGCCTGTTATTACGCGTGGTTCAACCAGACAAGCCGGGGAAACTGCCGAGATCAACAATACGGCGTCATATGTGGATCGCCCGAGTAATGAAAATATGGCCCGCAGCCATATTAAAGATTTTAGTTGAGTCCCTTAATGCCCTTGCAAGATGGACACCCCTGCACTGGAAGATGCCAAAACTGGAGCCTGTCTGCCGGTCCACCGACCTGGCCGCCCGCGCACCCGCTAGCACCAAAGAGCCCGCCCGCCCAGACCGGAGTTTCGGCGCCCGGCCGGCTCGGCGCCCAGCCCGCTTTTCCAGCCGCGTAAACCCTCAAACGCGCGCCCTCTCGCGGATCAACGCCCGCCGCGTTGTTGCGCGACGCGCTATTTTGTTTCCGCTAGACGGCGCGGCGCCTCTGCGGTGGCCGACGCCAGCGCGCCCGGCGGAATCCGCCCCAAGCTCCGACCGTTTGCTGAGTCGAATTTTCGACACTCGCGGAGCGCGAGGGTCAAGATGAACGCAAACAAATTACGATAAACGGAGGCGACTGAGCAATATCTTGTTTACACTAGAGTTCATCTCCGGATGTTTGGAACCGCAACTTCACGAATTGTGACGTACGCTCCGCGAATGTTCTGCACGAGATTTATTTCCAGAACAGTTATCATAAATAAATTTAAGAGGTATTACAATTTGGAACAAACTATTATTGGTTCTAGAAAGTTACTTTAATGTTTTAAAAAAATAATTTATAGTTTAAAAACTAAAAAATGTAGACAGTTTGATTTGATTAGTTCCGTTTGTTTAGTTAAATGATAGTACATGAAAAAAAACTCAGCAAGGTTTGGATAATAGGACATCTATAGAACACATCAGATTTACATCAAAACAGAACATTTCTGCCCATTCAAGCAATTATTTAGCGAATAAATCTACGTTTAAATCGTATACCATAAATGGAACAGAAGAGTTCTGGCTTGATATTAAATGTAACGTTTCTGCGAACGGAGGATCAAATTCCAGAGAAACTATCTCCCAGGGGGTTTCTCCAAGCCCTGGCCGTTCATCCTGTTGCTTCCACGGTCGTCATTCCGCCCCACCCCATTTCATCTCCACTTCCTCCCGCACCACGGCCCCGCCTCCACGCCCACATCGCCTCCCACCCCGCCATCACCCTTATTCAACCCCATCGCTCCGACCGGTTTCCTATTCGCCTCCTCTCCACAATCACCCCACCTCCCCCACTCCCATCCCTCACTTTTCCCCGCGCTCGCGCTACGTCCGGCCGTCGCGGTCGCCCCATCGCCGGGAATTTTCGAGAAAGCGCGGGCGACAGCGCTCGGCGCCGACGGAACAAAATCCGGAAAGCCGACCTGATCAAAACACTGTCGGCCGGCGAAGCGCAGAGCGCCGCGGCGCCGAGGGCCGGCTGGCCGCTCCGCTGCGGCGGGGGCGTGGGCGGGGGCGGGGCGGTCAAGAGGCCAGGAGCGGGAGCGGCTTTCCACGAAAGGGACGAGCGGCGACGAGGAACCGGTCGCAGAATTCGGAAGACGGCTCACAGCACGAGTGACGGGGAGGATTCAATAGACGAGTGACGGAGAAAAAACGCTGTTACAGGACAGCCAGAGAATAAAGGGAGGAATGTGAATGATGTGACGACGAATAGACAACGGGGAGAGGTCACGAGGAAACTTCTATTGTAGTGAGAGGAAAGATGGCGGTAAAAAAGTGGTGACGATCGATTCGCGGCGGGAATGGAGCAAAAGCGGAGAAGAAAAGGAGGATAAGTGAGAAAATGTATATATATATATATATATATATATATATATATATATATAAATCGGGAAATGGATGAACTAGTTGTGGACAATCGTGATGGAATCAGACGAGGTGACAGTAAAATCGACGAATCGGCGGGGAAGAGATTGAAGGCTCAGTGTAACGCCTAACGCAGGGATAGGTGGGGCCGGTATCTTGCATAGCCATAGGATAGTGGGCGGGGAGACCGGAGAATGGTGCGTGGGCAGGAACCCATGGCGATGGTGGAGACGGGGCGAGCGACGAGCAGAAAGGCGGGACTGGAGTTTGCTTAGCCATGGGTCAGCGGGTGGGGTGACCGGAGAGGGGCGCGGGGGCGGGGAGCGGTGACGATGGCGTGGCGAGCAACGAGGAGGAAGGCGGGGCTGGGTATTCCGTAGCCATGGGTCAGCGGGTGGGGTGACCGGAGAGCGGCGCGGGGGCGGGGAGCGGTGACGATGGCAGTGTAGAAAAGGGGGTTGCGTAGCCGTGGGACAGCGAGCAGGGCGACCGCGAGGGGTGCGGGGGTGGGGGTCTGCGTAGCAATGGGGCGGAGGCGGGGCGGCGCAGGCGGCGCGAGGGCCGGGGACAGGGCCGAGGGCAGCGGCGGGGTCGCACCATTGATCAGCCCGCGGCCCGGCGCCCGAGCTCCTCATATGGACGAAGCTGCCTCGGCCGCCGTCTCTCTCCCGGCGGTCCGACCGCCTCCGCCGCCCCGCCTCCGCCCCGCCCCGACTTCAGCTGTCCGCGAGCCCCGGCTGGAGAGCAAAGTAGGATTTTATTTAAAAAACGAAAAAAAACGAGAGGGAACGCTGCGGAGACCGGAGCCCTCGCATATGAATCCGGAATAAATTATCAGACTCTCTTTAATTGAAAACGAAATTAAGAGAAAAAAAGAAAGGAATTCTAGATGAGTCATATGTAATTCCGGTTTTTTGCCTTTCCGCGATGGGATGAATATGATTTTTTTTCTTTTACTTCTGATTTATCGTGAGAGGTTTAAGATCGTCCGTCGTCACTTTCCACTCTCCCGGGCTGCGCGTTGCGCTCCAATATGGCGCGGCTCGCTTGTCTTTTGTTGACACGCGGGCGTAGCGCGCCGCGACGGACGCGCGTTGCTTCGTACAAATAACGGCGTCGGTGGCGGCCGCGTTTTTTAGTGCGACGGGAGCGGGTAAAGTGAGCGGTGTAACTACGTCTGATCTCTTCCTCCTACCGCTCGTTTCCCTCAATTCCACATACTCGTGTCTGCGCAGTGCGTTTCTCTGCGAGCTAAATTCGAGGCCTCTCTTTTGTTTTCTAACCCCTCCCTGTACTTATATCCGTGGGTACAGTGCAATTCCACTTGTTCTTCTTGCCTTGGTCTAACCAACGTGTTACCTCCACTTGTTAATAAAGTATATTTCTCCTTCGACGCTTATGAATTCCATTTCTGCCCACGGACGCTCGAAAAGCGGAAAATATCGAACTTTATGATAATAGGATGTATGTGCAACACCAGGGCGCAGTTTAATTTGAAAGTTTAAAACATAAAATAATTTAATTAATGCAAATATAAAATAGAATAAGCAAAAGAAAAACAGTGAAATAATGAACACAGAAAAATGAGAGAGGATACAAACGTATAACCTCGCCCTAACTCTCTCGTTTGCTCCGACGAGCGGCAACTCTTTCAGAAGAGTGGTGGGTGGTTGCCGCATGTGGTTTTGTGGATGGCGAGTAAAGTAGAGAGGGCGAGTTGTGAGCGAGTGTGGAGGGCGAGTCGAGAAGTGCAAGTTGTGAGTGAGAGCGATTTCAGAGGGTGTGTGTTTTGGAGGGGGGTCAGTGAGAATGGGTGGACGTGTCGGAATTGGAGCATGAACATGTATCTGTATGAATGTTTGAGCATGTGTAAATACGAGCACGTGTAAGTGCATAAATGTGTGATAAATGTATGATAGCGTAAATGTACGTAAATGTGCGTAAATGTGTGCGTAAATGTATGATAGCGTGCGTGTGTTGCACGCGAGTTTGAGGCGTGTGTGCACGTATGTGTATTTGCGCATACGTCAGTGTGTTCCATTGGGTAGGTGAGATGGTTTATAGATGAAGGCATGAGGGAGCGGAATTTCGGGTGAACCAGGGAAGAGACACTCGTTTGAATGTCTGATACGAAATATACAGACATTCGTACGTCGATTGTAAATTAAGCAGGAAAGATGGTGTACAGGAAGTTGAAAATAGCAGTGTTGACATAGGAGATGGATGAATGACAGACGGAAAGTACCGGAAACATTACAAACGAGACACAAAGTGGGTTCGGAAAAGGTGTGAGAGAACTGGTGGAATTGAGAGATGAAGTACTGGGGGCAAGTGATTATACATGGAGTATCACAGATGATTGAGTAGAATGGTCGATTTAAGTGCAGTAGGAGTAAGTCAGCCGGGCGATAGATACGACCAAACGATGTAAGTGGATGAGCAATTGAAGTCCAAAGAAGATGTAGGTGAACGAGCAATAGATTCCGGGAATTGGGGACGGAGCAGTGAAAGTAACGAGTCGGCGATGGAGACGGACAAGCGATGGATTGATTGATTGATTTTTTCGTGTTTCCGGGCGCGTCAACTGCTCTGGTCATTAGTCCCGTTAGTGTAGTGGATGTTTTTTTCTCGGGAGATGGCGGTGATCTTCCCCCGCTGGATGGCGAGATCCGGCGCCGACCTACCGTCGGCTAGTGGGGTTCCCCCCTAACCAGGACTCTCCCACCAACGGGGCACCGCGCCAGCCGAGACAAGCTCTAAGCTCCCGACCGGTCTCCCGGAATATGTGGTAGTGTAGTGCGTGTTGGTGTAAGTGTGTGTATAAGGGGAGAGGATAGGACAAGGAATAGGAAAGACAGATCGCGCGCGGTCCGTGGCCCGTTTGTTAAGGTACTGCTCCGGCATTCCTTCGGTGTTGATCGGAGAAACCACGGAAAACTACCGATCAGAGCAGCCGGTCGCTAGAATTCTCCTCCAGACAGCGACTGAATTCGACCTAGCTGAAAGGCTAGTGTCGAAAATCCTGGCGCCGTCAGGACGAGCGATGGAGACGATTGGGTGATGGAAGCGGAAGGGTGATGAAGGTGGTCGCGCGGTAGAAGCTGAAGGGCGATGATGGCGGACAGGTGATTGAGGTTAACAGGAGATGGAGGCAGACAGGTAATGGAGACGAACGGGCAATGGAGGCGGTCGCTTTAAAGGTGGACAGGCAGTAATGACGGACGGGTGACGGAGGTAGTAAATGGAGGAAGATGGGCGATGGAAGCGGTCGGGTGTCAAAGATGGACGGGAGATGACGGCGGACAGATTATGGAGCCAGACCGTCAGTGGACACGACCAAGCGATGGAAACGGAAGGATGACAGAGGTAGTCGGGCGATAGAAGCGCCAAGGCGATGATGGCGGGCGGATGATGGAGCTGGACGGGCGATGGAGGAAGATGGGCGATGGAGGCAGACGGGCGACGGAGAGGAACGAGCGATGGAGGCGGTCGGGCGTTAAAGATGGACGGGTGATGATGGCGGGCAGGTGAAGGAGTCGGTCGGGCAATGAAGGCAGACGGGTGATGGAGGATGGTGATGACGAGGAAATGTGGATAATAATGGCGGGCGAGTGATAGGCGGTCAGGCGACGGTGACGGCAGGGCAGGGCGATGGAGGCGACCGGATACAGCCGACGATAG
Source organism: Teleogryllus occipitalis (assembly GCA_011170035.1). Classification (NCBI taxonomy): domain Eukaryota; kingdom Metazoa; phylum Arthropoda; class Insecta; order Orthoptera; family Gryllidae; genus Teleogryllus; species Teleogryllus occipitalis. The sequence continues at coordinate 139,380 of BLKR01003118.1, forward strand.
AAGCGAGTAGGGGATGAAGTCAGGCAGGCGACAGAAGTGGGCGGGCGATGGAGGCGGACGGATACAGACGGGCGACAGAAGCGAGTAGGGAATGAAGTCGGGCAGGCGACAGAAGTGGGCGGACGATGGAGGCGGCCGGATACAGACAGGCGACAAAAGCGAGTATGAGATGAAGTCGGGCAGGTGACAGACGTGGGAGGGCGATGGACGCGACCGGATACAAATGGGTGACAGAAGCGAGTAGGGGTTGAAGTCGGGTAGGCGACAGAAGTGGGCGGGCGATGGGGGCGGCCCGATACAAACGGGCGATAGAAACGAGTAGGGGATGAAGTCGGGCAGGCAACAGAAGTGGGGGGCGATGGAGGCGGCCCGATACAAACGGGCGATAGAAACGAGTAGGAGATGAAGTCGGGCAGGCAACAGAAGTGGGGGGCGATGGAGGCGGCCCGATACAAATGGGCGACAGAAGCGAGTAGGGGATGAAGTCGGGCAGGCGACAGAAGTGGGAGGGCGATGGAGGCGGGCGGGGGCGGGGCGGGGGCGTTCGAGGCGTGCGAATCAAGCCCGAAACGAAGCCAAACGACGTTATTCCGCTTTCATAGAGTCGTTAGCGCCGGCGTGCCATTAGCACTCCCACTACAAATACGCCGAATACCGTTCGGAAATAGACGAGCTCCGCGGCGAAGTTGCTGAAGCAAAGGTAGCAGGCACCGCCATCCGAGAAGCGCCGAGGGGAACTTTGCGGAGTCGGGAATTCGATAGATCAACCGCAGATGGGAGTCGCCGGGGGATGGGAGTTTCGTGGGAGTTTTGCCGCTCGGCCGATGCAATATCGTGCCTAATAAAATTTTCACATAGCAATATCGCGAATTTCGGTCGCCCGTATTACACCAGGGGTATCGACTGCGTAACGGAACCGGATGGAGAACGAAACACACACGTGAATGTAGCTGTGTATTACAGATGCGAACGGATTAATACAATGGGAACAAACGGGTCTGAGGTATTGGTCACAGAGGATTACATTCTGCGGAAATGTTATTACACAATTATCCTCTCTCAACGCCCTTCGTATAAGATTTATTCCACGTAAGATGTGACCCAGAGAGCTTGGCAATACCAACCTCCCGTAAACCACCCGCCATACATACTACATTGACTTAGGGACTTTTGATTACCCTTTAGGTTGGAGAAAGTAGGTGCCAACCCCAACGTAAATTCCCGACGTAATGGAAATATAGCTGCCAGGGACTTTTTCTTGGCCGGAGAATGGCATGCATGCGAGCGAAATGAATTTGTGCCAACTTCAACGGTTTCAACCAGCAAAGCGTTGTGTGGAGATTGTGAGCTTATGCGAGGGAGCCGCATCCCGCACTTGCGTGCTGAAAAAGCAATTTTTTTTGCGTTTCCAGTGCGCGAATTGTTTCCCAAGGGAAATCTTATTGTGTGCTGTGCTTGACATTTTTAGAAATGTCAGGTAATTCTAGAAATAACTCACCAGTGAAGCAGAAGGGGAAGTGGATTTTATCGAGGGGTGAAAGGCAGGTCCTTCTTAATGTTTATAAATACAAGAGCGAGAAAAATTCTCGTAAAGAAGTGAAACTTCCTGAGAGCAGTGTCATTGCAAAGGTAGCTGTAATTGTGGGGGTAAGCCATCAATGTCACAATAATTATTGACTTTTTATTGCATGCCTCAAGAACGTCTTCACAATGAACATGTGTGTGTGAATCATAATTATTTTATTGAAATATATTCATATATTACAGAGACCTTATACAACTCTGGCAAGCGTTATTAGGGATTATAAGGCAGGAAAATGTATTCAAACTCCAAGCAAAAAGAGGAAGCGTTCACGACCTGTGAGAGATTCAGCTGATGGATTTGCAAGAGAAGCTATTAGCAGATATATTTACCAGGAAGCTGATAATGGTAAGATATTTTATATTTAGAGGAATGATGAAGTATGTGGCTCACTTTTTGAAGACTTTCTAAAGACCTATTCATTTGCAACAGGCAGGAGACTGTCACTTACAGATGTTTGGCAGTACGTGAAGGAAAATTATGATATTTTTTTATTTAGAGGGTCACGCACAACATTGTTCAGAATTATTAAGGAAATGGGTTTAGCATGGAGGAAAGGAGACCCAAATATTCGTATTTGTGAGTCAAATGAAATAATTGTAAAGAGGTTATATTTTGTGGCAGACTATATGAAAAATAAGAGAAGTCAAAACCCAAAAACTGTAGTGTACATTGATGAGACATGGATCTATATGAATGGTAAAATAGCCCTTTGAAAATGTATATTACTGAAAATATATATATTAAATGTATATTACTTATGAGTAAAAATTACAAGAAAAAAACATAATTTTCATTAGGTTCAACTACTTATTCATGGCAACTACCAGGCACCAGTAAAGGAGTAATTAGAAGACCACCGGAGGGAAGGAGGCTAGTTGTGGTTCATGCAGGAACGAGAGAAGGTTTTGTACCAGGTACAAATGTTTTCAGTTTTAATGGCAATAATTATGTACAAACTGAGGCATGTGTACGAAGCATGACATTTTGTAGGTGCTGGTCTGATATTTGCTACTGACCTAAAAAGGGGGCAAGATTATCATGGAGCAATGAACAGTTCTACTTTTGAATCCTGGGTTAAGAAACAACTGATTCCTGGCATTCGCAATTTAAGACCTTGCATCATTGTCATGGATAATGCTTCATACCATTCAAGGCAGGTAGAGAGGAATCCAACAACAAAGTGGCGAAAGGATCAACTGATCGTAAGTATCAGAAATGAAATGAAAGTATTGTGCTTAATGAAATAAGTAATTTAACCAAAGAAAATAATTTTTAGGAATGGCTGAACCAGCGAGGAGTACGAGTGCCAGAAGTTGCAAATAAAATCTCACTTGCTGCCCTGGCAAGCCAACATTGTGAAAGGATAAAAAGGTACCACGAGATACATATCAGTGCATTAAAGAATACATTTCATTAATATTTTGCATCATATTATCTTGTTCTGTTGCATCATTGTAATAAAATATTAAAATATGTACTTTAAATATGTACAAATATATACATCTACACTTGTGATAAATAAATGATATATAAATCTAATAAATAACTGACCTCAGCAATGTATTGGTAAAGGTATGTAGTTGATGACATGCTCGCTGCAGAAGGGCACACAGTTTTGAGGCTGCCACCATATCATTGCAAATTCAATCCTATTGAACATGTGTGGGGCATTTCAAAAGGGTACTACAACAAAACTGTATGTGAAAGGCCAGGGCAAGGAATGGAGAGAACTAAAGCTGTGTGGAATGAGGCACTAAATCAGGTAAAGTTTTCAATACACCATTATAGAAAAATAGTAAATATATGACAACAGTTATGATTATAATTTTTTTCAAAATTAGTGAAACAATAAAGTAGAAAATTATGGTATGGCATTAACAGGTCACACCAGAAATTTGGAAGAATTCAGTGGAACATACAGAAAAAATTATTGAAGAGTATTATGAAAGAGAGGCAGTGGAAGAAGATTATGAAGAAATAGTTGTAAATTTGAGCAGTGCTAGTGGAACTGTCACAGCTGAAGAAGGCACAGGAGAGGAAGGAGACACAATTCCATTTGAGCCAATCCCAGGAACATCTTCAATGTGAAATAATTAAAACAAAATTAGAGATTCCACAACTTCATCTCAAGAAACATCTGACATATTAATGCAACCACCCACAGTTGTTAGAGAACATGTTGGGACCTCCTGTGCAACAGAACAGGTAAGAACTGGAAAATACTCCATTGAGAGGTGAAGAGAATTTCATTTCATTAACACATTCTCCCAATTTTCAGTCAATTGTTCCTGCCCGTGCTTCAGTTGTGTGTTGGGATCGAGTAGGGTTGCAAATGTGAAAACAGTGAGTAAGCATTAAAGCGTTCGGAATAAAAGTGATTTTCTTGTAAAATATGTTACCGAATATTTCAGATGTGCCTCAAATTATAAACCTCCTGCCCCAGTAAAGCAACCACTAAGTCAAGATTAAGAAAAAATTTGGTTACACTGTGCCCAGGAAAAGGTATAGCTACACAGTACAAGATTATGGAATTATGGTTATTGCCAGTTGTTACATTAATATTATTACATTACAGTCAATTGTTCCTGCCAGTGCTTCAGTTTTGTGTTTGGATCGAGTAGGGTTGCAAAAGTGAAAACTGTGAGTAAGCATTAAAGCGTTTGGAATAAAAGTGATTTTCTTGTAAAATATGTTACCGAATATTTCAGATGTGCCTCAAATTATAAAACTCCTGCCCCAGTAAAGCAACCACTAAGTCAAGATTAAGAAAAATTTGGTTACACTGTGCCCAGGAAAAGGTATAGCTACACAGTACAAGATTATGGAATTATGGTTATTGCAAGTTGTTACATTAATATTATTACATTACAGTCAATTGTTCCTGCCAGTGCTTGAGTTATTTGGTTTGGTTCGAGAACGGTTGCAATGTGAAATTAGTGAGTATTCCCAAATAGTGTAGAGTAATTGTCAAACACTAGTGACAAATGAAATTCAATCTTACAGATGTGCCATGTAATTATAAATCTGCTGCCTCCTGAAAGCAAGCACAAAAGTCTAGTTTGTGTACAAGTTTTTGTCACACTGTGCTACGGAAAAGGTATTGCTTGAATTTACTTGATTATGGGTTTGTGATAATTGCAGGTTGTAATTTAATATTTTATATTACAGTCAATTGTTCCTGCCAGTGCTTCAGTCAGTCTGTTTGGTTTGAGAACAGTTGCAATGAGAAAGAAGTGAGTGTGCATTAATAGTTTTAATGAGTTTGAGATCCTGAGTGAACTCCTGCTTTCTCAATTCAACCAAAGACGCTAGTTAAGAGCACCATTTCATTAACATTAATTAACCCCAATGAATTAACAGTTAATCAATTTTCTTTACATTATCCCTGTAATACAATTAATCATTACTGCCAATGCCTCTGAGTTTGTGTTCTGTTTAAGTAGGGATGCTAAGTGATATAAATGAATGCACTTCAAATATTTGACATGTGTGTGAAACATACATTACATTAATAAATGTTTCACATATGCAATAATGGAGTTCAGAACATACATCATTTTATTTAGATGTTTTGTTGAAATGGTAATCAGTTGTAAAGTGAAATTAGTAAGTACTTATTTCATGATCTTATTGGCATGATATAGAGTAAAATGTAATGTTTACTACTGATGCGCTATATTACTTTTTGGATATTAACATATCATTTTAAGTTATTTTTCAATGAATTTCTATTTATGTTTGTAAATTTTATTGGTTTTGTAGGTAAATCTTTTTGGTTACATATTATATTGAATACTGTAATGTGAAGTATAAATTCTTGGGCCATCTTATCTTCCGGACAATTTCATATGTTGCTGGAGTTTGAAGTAATATATAAGTTAAGTTGCAATTTTTTTTATTTAAATGTGATATTCTCCTTTTTTAATTTTTTTGTTTTTCATTGCAAGAACATAATTTCCTAGGAATAATTTTTGATCTTATAACAATAACATGTCTGTTTATTGAATTTATCATGTTTGGACAATAGATACTGCATTGATTGTTCTATGTTGCAGGGTTGCTGTGTTTACCAGATTTTTCATTTTCTAAATATGGAATGTTTTATGTATATTATTTTACGTAATGTAAATGTCTCCATTATTTTGACTTGTGTTTCTGTATGCATGCTAGAAATCGGCCCTCAGTCGTCATCCTGATCGGGAGGATGGGTATGCTATCAATATATGTAAAATTTTTAAGTAGTTTATTAATTTGTAAAGTCAGCAAAATTTCTTAACGTTGATTTTTAATGATAATATTTTTACAATCCAATTGAGGATTAATTCACTTTTTTATTCAATTTTTTTTATATATATGGTAGCATACTTACTCCTTTGTTTTCCCTGGTTTTCCCCGATCGCTTAAGGTAAATGCCAGGATGTTTTGTAATGTTTGTAAGCCCAGGGGCATTAGGCTTTAAAATTATTGTAAAAATTCAATAATATTTGTGAAAATAAATTGCTGTGGACCATCGGTGTTCAAGAAATTTTAATGACTGTTCCTTGCAATTTGTCATTAAAATTGACCACCCATGGTGCATCAGTTTATTCTTTACTGAACATTCGCATTATATAAAATCATATATCTAATCAATTCAATTTTCATGAAATTTCAAACATTGTCATTTTCATACTGTAGATTTGTTCATTCCTTATATATGCTTTGATTGTGGTCATGTGCCGATATTACGTGCATAAAACCATTATTACACAAATATTTCTAGTTCAGTAAAGAATAGTTTTATTTCACTTCATTGTGTACTGTTGGAAAATTAAAATTATTTTGTCTTGCATTTCATTTCATCTCTATTCTATAAATCCCCTGTTTATACCTTTTTTTCCTATTTTATAATAAAATAACATTCTACTATTTCATTTATTCTTCAGTTTCAATAAGATTTTATTAATTCTGAGAGTTCAAATATTTTTAAATTTATAAGTAATTTAATTAAAAGTATTATATTTAATATTATAATTAATTAATAAAAAATTTCATATATAAATTATAAATTACATTATTTTACCATATGGCTGTTGCGATTTATAAGTCGTAAAACAATATTAACAAATCATTTCAGCATATCTGGATTTTTGAAGGCCACAACGTACATTTAAACAAGTCACGTCGGCGCTTTCGTGTTTTATTTCGATGAGGTTGGCAGTGCCGAAACTCCGCCATCTTGAATTTTTAGGGTCTTTTCTTACGTGGAAAGACCCATACCATATCATCACCCCCCTGTCCGGCCCCTGCTCCGCTCCACCTCGCCGCACCTGTCCTTCTATCAGCACCCGCAAACTCAGCCTCGCCTCGCCCCGCCCCGCCCCGCCTCGCCACGCCTCGCTCCGCCTCCCCTCGCCCCGCTGCGCCACGCCACGTTCCGCCCCGCCCCGCCCCGCCTCGCTCCATCGCGCCTTGCGGCAACCCGCCTCGCTCCAAACCGCCTTCCTGCCCGCCACTTCTCTGCGCTTCGCCTTGTTGCATCCGGCCTCGTTTGCACCACGCGGCGCTCCAACCCGCTTCACTCCAATCCGCCTCGTTCCAACCCGCATCCCTTCAACCCGTCTCACTCCAATCTCCCTCGCTGCAATCCGCCTTGCTCCCACCGCCTCACTCTAGTTCGCACTCCAACCCGGCTCTCTCCTTACAGCATTGCTCTAAACCGCCTCTTTTCAATCAGACTCACTCCAACCCACCGCGCTCTCACCGGCCCCACTCTCATCCTCCTCGTTCCAGTCACTCCAACCCGTCTCGCTCCAAACCGCCTCGTTCCAACCCGCCTCGCTTCAACTCGTCTCGGTCCATCCCTTCTCGTTCCAACCCGCTACGATCTAATCTATCTCGCTCTTCTCACTCCAACCCGCATCACTTCAGCACTTCTCACTCTAACCCGCCTCTCTCCAAACCGCCTCTTTCTTACTAGCCTCGCTCAAACCCACCACGCTCCCACCTGCCCCGCTCTCACCCACCTATCTCTAATCCATCACGATCCAACCCGCCTCGTCCCCACCCGCTTTGCTCCAATCCGCATCTCTGCACCCCTTTTTGCTCCAACGCGTCTCGCTCTAACCCGCCTCGCTCCAACCTGCCTCTCTCCAACTCGCATCGCTCCATCCCGTTCTGTTCCACCCTATTCCTTTTCGCCTGCCTTCCGCACTCACTATTCCTCCACTGCATCATTGTCTCGGGAAGTCGAAGAACAGGCCGAAGTGACCAAAGCATTGAATAACATATTTGTATTTCCTGTGATATCGAACCATTTAAACAAACAATAAAATTTAAAAATATATAAATAAATATCAAACAACATTAAATGAATAGAAATAGTTTTTATTCCGTGTTTGAAAAAGTTCATTTTAAGTAGTAACGTCTGACGTTCACTTACTGCAATGCGCCCCATTTACACTCAAAGCCACAAAAGAAGAGATGATTGTATTTTGCTTAATAGTAGCGTTATATATAATAGATTCAAGAAGAAAACTATTTTTTCTACAAATTTACAGTTGCCTTATATAATATTCTCGTTAAATGACAATTATTGCAGAATGTTTCATCAATGGAGTAATGAAATCTTAATGATTTATTATACTGTTCTTGGTGAAATATCCCGAGGAAGACCTATCACAACTTTTCTCACTAAAACGTTTCATCTTTTGAAGCAATATGTTTACTTTAGAAATAAAATAAATATTTCATTAAAATTTCGTTTTATCCAACTGAGGGGAAGAAATGAACTTGCAGTACTTTAGATACATGTGTTCTTGTTTTACGATTAAAACTTATTCACATTTTTGTTGGAGTTTTTCGTCTGGGTTTTTGAACCCTGGACGAGGTTTTTTTTAATTTATTTACCTACTATTGCTAAATGAGCATTTTGTTCCGTTTCGGCCCAAGGCGCGTCGTATCCCCATCTCGACTGCCTCCACCTCCTCCTCCGCGGCGAATAAAAATGGCGGCAGGCGCGTGCGTATAAATATAGGCGGCGGGCCGTGTTGACATTTTCCAGGCGGTTGGGTGCGGGGCGAGCGGGAGATGGGGCGTCTCGAGGAGCGGCAAGAGGGCAGGGGTGGGCCCGTGCGCACGCGCCGCCTCCTCTGCTTACTCTGCTTACTCTTGGGTTGCATGAGCCCATTCAGAGATTGATGGTGTGGGAACCGAGAGAAGGCACTAGGAGCGTCGGGAGACAAACGACAAGATGGTGCAGCAAAATGCAGAAAATAGCGGATTACCAGTGGACAGATTGGCGCAGGACGGAACGTTGTAGAAGAGCGAATATGAAAAGTTTAGTGACCACCGCCTACAGTGAAAAAGTGTGTAACAAGAAATGTATGTGAAAAAGTGCATAACTAAAAGTGAAAACAATACGACGAAATTGTAATTTAATTTGTGTTAGTCGAAAAGTTTTAGTTTGTGAAAAGTATAAGTAATATTACTTGTGAAAAGTAGACGTGAAAACCCATTCTTATAACGGCTAGAAAAACAGCAAAATCAGGCAAATAGTAGAGAATAGTAATCATTAAAAATAACTCATTTGATATGTACCGAGAGGTACCCATGTTCGATTAGACCTTTGCCCAAAAGGGACTGATATTATTATTATTATTATTATTATTATTATTATTATTATTATTGTTATTATTATTATTATTATTATTATTATTATTATTTAACTGCTATTGGTCCTGTGTTTCTTAACAAAACTAGCGAGGCTACAACAATGTATACTTTCTCGCATTATTTCTAACTTTCACACTTTTCGAAAATACAGATTTCAAAGAAAATTAGGCCTGCACCATTTGAATGTCCTTTACTCTATCCGAGGAAAATGAAAAGAAAATAATTTGAGCAGATATAAGAATTACTTAAATAAATTACATCAATTTCAAGTAGAAATTACGCAGAAACTACTCGTTAAAAATGGAGAAGACCTTTTATAAAGATCCATTTTAGAACAAATTTTAATTAAAAACTCTATCATCATATTGCACTTTCTCTATGTTACTTTTTACAAAGAATTCCCCGAAAATGAAACCAGCTACACTTGACTGTTCTTTGCTCCCGAGGAAAAAAAATTTAAAAAAATCGAGCAGTTTTTTTTTAGAAAATAATTGTTGAAGAATTACCTGTATTGAAGGCAAAATTGGTAGAAAAGACTCAATTTCGAAAAATTGTACACTATCTGAGAACAAAGTTTAATGGAAAACATTGGGGCCATGTTTAAGAAAAAATTGAAAATGTTGAGACTTCGGGTAAAAAACACTCCTAAAAATCAAAGTATGCTTTTCAAACTCACAGAGCTTGGACTTCGTCAGATCGAACGAGGATTATCAATTTTGAAGAAAATCGTCAGAAAATCGTTAGGCACTAGCGTGGACCAAAAATGGACAGACACGTTTTGCCGTCAAGCGATTTTTCGGTATCAAGGATCCACGGAATATGAATTGTGACACCACTATGTGCTAGAAGAAGTAATTTACTACATACAGGAACAAGATTTATCCACTTTTTTGCTTTCAGGAGCCAACAAAGGGTTTTCCATAAAAAAAAACAATTTCCGCCGCACAATTACAATACGTTATCACTATTACTTTCGTGGTAAGGGAAGACAGTAAAATGTGCGATATGAGTCATCGGCTTCTGGTTAGAGTTGCAACCTCTTGGGTCTTCCCTTCTGGAAGCGCCGCTGACTTTTGCAATAACCTAAGGCTGAGTAGTTTTGAAGGTCTCTCGAGTAAAAAAAGGAATGCTACGTTACAGGACTGTTTCTTTGAACCGCATTTAGATTAGAGAGTCCCAACCAGTGGGCTGCGTGCTTTTCGGGACCCTGGTTACAGATGTAAACATCGGTCATAGGGAATTGGTCATTTAAGATTTGCAGGCATTTTTAAGGTTTATTCTAGAAAAAAAATTGTTCCCTTAACACAGCAAAGAGGTTTCTTAGGTCATACACTAGACAAACTTGCGGGCTTCAGTTAGCTCAATTGCAAATATTGGACATAAAAATGCATGACAAAAAATACGACGTTCAACACGATTCGAACCTGCGACCCTTGACAAAAGAAGTGTATGACAGTATTTCCCAATCGGCTCTTAAAAAATTGTAGAGATCAGAAATCGCGTAATGAAAATATAAGAGCAATGGCACTAACAAGTCTAAATGCCTTCAGACATTCCTTCAAATATATTAAGCGCGCATTAATTTAATTTTACTAAAATTATATTTTGTTTAATCCATTTCTATTTCTATTTGTGATTTCGAAATGTCATCGAAATCGTCGCACGGCAGCTACTCGAACTCATCAAACATAATGCACAGGTGTGAAGTAGTTCAAGGCAACTTGTCGCCACAGCAGCGACTCAGTCCTAGGGTTCGACACCTAACAATGACAGAATCTTCTTTTCTGTTAGCTAGATAGCTAGGTCAAACTTATACATCAACAAGACAACATCATCTTTGTCCGTAACACGTTCTGGCATTACCTTTCCAAACGTTATATAAATAACGAAATAAGAAGGAAAAGAGATAATACATTTAGGCTAATATTCTTCTACGAAATTAAGGGAGAATATTCTCCTAATCTGCATAAGCGAGTAGGATTACATAGCTGCTGTTTCTTAGAACTTGGGGATTCGCCCCGAAGCTATTGCTCTCTATCTCTCAAGGGGCAGGTGTGACTTGACGTACGTCCCTGACGCGAAGATTCGTTGCCTCCCTTAAAAAATGTGATATCAGATGTTAAGAGTGTAGTGTTTTTCTACAGACAACGTAATATTAAAAATAAATTAAATGTATTTATATCGTGATACAATTGGTGTGTTTAGTAATATTTTCGATGTGAATATTTTTTCTTGAGTTTTCTCTTTTTGTGTTGTGGTACCTGCGCCTACACACGATAAATGAGTTAGGGCAATAACCATTTTCCAAACACTTATGTGATCCCCACCGTAAATAACGCCATCCCTCCACCGCCGCCGTCACCGCGTCCTCCTCCACCGCCGCTTCGCCGCCGCCGCCGCCGCCGCCGTCACCCCCCATTGCGCGCGCCGGCCGTAAGGCGCGGCCCCGTCGCGACGCTCCATTTGCTGGGCGGGCCGCCGCCGCCGCCGATGCACGCGCGCCCGCTCCTCGCCCGCGGGGGCGCCGCGCCGCCCAAAAATACGCCCGCGGGGAGGGCGAGGGCCGGGGCGGGACGGGACGGGACGGGATGCGGTCGGCGGAATGGGATGGAGTAGGTGAGCGGAGCGAAGCACAGCAGGACAGGGTGGGATGGGAATGGGGAGGGTTGGAACGAGACGGCGCGGGCAAGGACGGGATACGGTGGGGCGAGGAGAGGTGGGCGGAGCAGGTTGGGATGGGCGGGGGGAAGGGGAGAGGCGAGGCGGGGCGGAGTACAGCAGGATAGGGTGAGGTGGGATGGGAAAGGGGAGGGTTGGGACGAGGCAGGGCGGGCAAGGACGGGATGCGGTGGGGACAGCAGAGGTGCGTGGAGCGGGATGGGGCGGGGCGAGACGGGGCACAGCAGGACAGGTTGGGGTGGGGTGGAGAGGGTTAGAGTGGGACATGGCGGGGGAGGAGCGGAAGGGGCAGGGCCGGGATGCGGGGAGGGCAGGGAGAGTTGGGCGGAGCAGGATGGGGTGGGATGGGGCGAGGCGGTGCGGGGTAGGGTGGTGAGGGATGGGGTGGGGCGGGGCGTCCCAGATCCCTCCGATTTAACTACGACACGTTTTACGTGGAGCTGTTTTCTAATCACTGGTCATATAATCCCCACAACACGGTGCAGTTCCTGGCCATTTATATCCTCTTCCCCTCTCTTTACAGATGGAACTCTAATTGTTTTTCTTTTCTCCAATTTTACACATGAACATAAGTATTACGAAAAATTTAGATACTATAATAAAGATTGTGATCCTTCACATTACTGTCTGCTTTAAAATATTCATTCTGTAACTAACTCAGTCATTGAGTAACTACTTAAAATATGTAAAAAAAGTAACAATCGCTCACCAATAGTGAGCAGTCAAGGACGGACACCAAGGTGTTTTTTTTCTATCTTTGTTTTGGTAAGGGTTTACTGATTCAATGTTTAGGACTTATTATCAGGATCTTTCTTAATCTTAAGTGCAGTTTCGTTTTTCAACCTGTATAGGTTGTTTGCAAAACAACTATCTATCACCCCATGCAAAGATCCGCAAGTACAGAAAATGTTCAAACAATTAATATGTCCTTGCCATACCGCAACAACTGAAACAGTTATTACACAAACTTGCTGAAAATTATGATAATGTATTTCTAAAATCATGTAGCGTTAGTTCTTAAATACATAATTTTTCTTTCAGTTATTTTGCAATTATTCTATGATGACCTCACATTGGTGTTTACGTGGTAGCGGAATAGCATTGGCATGCGACTATTAATAACCCCCAGTTCCGTATGGCTTGCCATAGTGCCGTCTCTTTACTTTTTTTATTTCCTTAAGGTCGCGTTTTAACTACTTGGTCGAGTAACGACCACTTTCATTATTTACATTGGAGAAACGGTAGGGAGAACTCGACATTTAAGGACAACACAGGTACACACAAACATCCATGCCCGAGGCGGGATTCGAACCCGCGACCCGCGTCCGACGTCTCTTCACTTTATCAATCCATAAATGGATATGTTGAAGGCACGTCCGCTACAGCAGCATTTTCAAGGGGTTGGTTGTATGTATCAGTCTGGTGTTGCATAACTGTTCAACTCCAGAAAATAATTCCTACTTGGTAGGAGATATCTCTCCTGAGCATACTAAGTAGTAAGTAAATAAACATGATGTCAGAACATTGATCTTAAAAAAATATGTATCGAGAACATAATAAACATTCATAAGGATTTTAGCGCTCTCATTTCTGTTCTGTCATGCGGTTATGTAATGGTCTACAGGCAAGTGCCTTATTATCGCTTTCTGTCATTCACTTCTAGAATGACAAGTCCTTGAAAGATATCTTTGCAACGCTCTAGTTTTACTCCATCTTTGTTTCCCGTGATTACAAAACGTGTTTCACATCAGATTAAGAAAATCAGAAAATATTTGGCTTTGGTGTGCCATCTGGTGCTACTTAATCGTCTCCAGAAGTACTATTAAAATGTCGAAAGAGTTAGAGAGAATTAACCTTATGGATATCTATGTTAATAATTTCCAATGCCCGCAGACATTGCCAGAAAACTATGCAACCTCTTGTTTGAAAAGTGTCTATGGGTTTTGTTATATACCGAGGAACATGAAACAAGACACAAAAACAATAACACAGTTGCGATTTTGACTAAGAAATGCAAATATTTGATCATGTTATTCCATCTATTCTTATAACGCTCATAACGACAGAATCCTCATTGTTACTGCGTCACAGCTAATTATACAAATGATATCATACGATATCAAGGCTCCAAGGAAGAGTCTGATCGCCATTAATTAGGATGCTATTCACGTTTGGAACGCATTTTCACAACTATGGAAATACGTTTTTTATGTGCATGCAAAAGAACTATTAAACTGTGTAAATATACTACACAATGTTATTGCAGTAAATATGAAAACTGTTTTGGTTAAAATATTTAATTCTTTGCAGTGTTATTCGGGAGTATTTTATTTGTTCTTGAGTGTAAAGGACAAATTTTCATTTTATACTTTTTTCAGATGGAGTGTCAAACACTACTTTCGGGGCCTTGTAATACACTCTCATTTCTGTTCCAGTTTATTTTCGTTATCTGTAATCCAGTCTGTAACTTGCATCCAATGTCGAATCAGCGCAATGTCATTTTTTACTTTCTCACTACGGAGTAGAGAGAAAGTTACGTAATGCTGCACGAAAACTGCGAATTTTCAACAGAAAAACTCTTATTATAGACCCCTGTAACGAAAAGATGGATAAATCCAGTTGCTAAATTTAGGGGGAAAATCCTCGATCACGTGGTGTGACCAAAATCCATGTTTTGTTGGTCCTTGATACCGAAAAATCGAATGACGGCAAAATGTATGTCCGTCTGGCTGGTTGTCCGTCTGTTAAAAACGCTAGCAGCTAAACAGTTCTGCCGATTTTCTCAAAAATTGATATTCCTCAATCGATCTGACTGATGTCGCGGCCCCTTGAATTTGAAACTGATGTTTCAATTTTTTTGGAGGGAGTACTTTACATGAGCCCCTTGGGACATTTCCCATTTTTTCAAAAAAATAGTTCCATCGATTTTGATTAAATTTTGTTGTTGGATAGCGTGAAGAACGTTTAAGAGAATGGTGCACGTCTCATGTTCGTCAAAAACCTTGAGTTTTCGAAAATTACAAAAGTTCAAAATTTTTTTCGGAGTCTTCCTACAACTAAAACATTATAGATAGAGATTTTTTCCTTAAAAAAAGTTGTTCCTTAAAGATATATTTTGAAATAAGGTCATGTACAATTTTTGAAAATGTAAATACTTTTCGCGTAAGTTTCCATGAAAAAAAAAACGGGGGAGGAAATACATGCTGTTTTAGCACCATTAGTTTCTGAATTATTGCGTTTTATTCAGCCCATGTCGAGGTGGGTAATGAACATGAGTCCAAAGAAAGTATTAGAAAGTTCATTACAGCGTAATCATCTTCATCATCATCATCAGCAAGAACAACAACAACGTTTCATTCATTCTTTATTTGAATACGATTTATTTATTTTTTGCTTTGAAGACATCATTTGAAAACAAATAATACTCATGACTCGTGAAGATGCACTTACTACTATAGTTTTAAAATTACTTTAATAAAAAATTAATTAAAACCAACAATTTAAAACCATCCATTAAAATCAATTTTTGGTTCAAAATTACGTAATTGTTTTAAATCGCCTTCTGGTGAGGACTCTGGCTTCTCATGTACCCGGATTCATCTCCGAAAACGGTCAGTTTTGTGCATAGGCATGCATGCACTAGTAATTAGTAAATAAATAGTAACGGCCATCATACTGCGTCCTTCCTCAGGGCGAAATTCGACCCATATCATTTCTCCCTGAAGAAGGTCGCAATATGATGGCTGAAACTTTGGCATCTATGGACGTGGCGACTGCTGGACAACCAAATACTCGTATTTCTTATTCATTTACAGGTAGGCAAATGACAGAGAGATTTCTCCCCAAATGTATAACAAACCCCACAAATTGTTAAGTTAAAGCATTCTTGTTATAACTTATAATTCTTTCATTTTTCTAAATAACCTTACTGCTTAGGATGTACGACGGATACTGAAGAAGCCGAGCGAATTCCTAGTACGAACTATACTTTTGTCTGTTTTGTTGCTTCATATCAGAAAACAACTATCAAGTTCATTGATGCTTTTTGTAATCAATGGAATCTTAATTGCACTGATCAGTCGCCTGCTCATATTCAATTATTGACCCCAACAGACACCTCGATCATCATTGACCTGAGGCAAATTTTCATCGACCCCCGATAGGAATCCCTGCGTTAAAGAAGGAGAAAATTAGGTATTTAACATATTTACGGAACTAATAGTTATTTATAAACCAAACGGTTTAAGTAGACTTTTATTCACGAGAGGGAACAGTTATGTCCCAAGCGCGGCAGCGCAAGAGTCATAGTAATTCCGAGGGAATAAATCTCAGGTAAACCCCGTATCATATACAAAAATTTATTTTTAAGCAATATTTCTTCGCGTACACACCTATGCCATTCCGCTCCATGCAGTCGAACTTCGCGGACTTCTGAGCGCAGCGCTACTCTCCAAGGGAAGCAACAGATCCTTCATGTTGAAATACCCCTCGAAATTTTTATGACACACGCAATGCACTATCATGATCCCATATCCAAAATATTAGCTGCCAGTTTCCACTGCAAGGCTCCAAAATTGAAGCTAAAATCTTACCTAGTAATGTAGATGTAGTCTCACGGCGCCGCTGGTCATCCTTACAAGCGTCGAGCGGCCGGCCGGCCAAACAGGCAGGCCACAGAGCCAGCGGGCGGGCAGGCGAAAATCAGGAGCAGTGTCTTGTTGCAAGTTAGTGCGGCACGAATAAAAAGCAAATGTGACTTGTTTCCACTGAATGTTTAAAACATAAATGTTTTTGACACCACGCATAACGAATAAAAATTTGATTGTCACATTCTTCTTCACATTGCCTTTTCGTAGTTTCAAGGCAATATTTGACGGATACTACAAATTCACGAGGACGTTCTGTTTTGTACCTTGTAGCAAACCAAGAATATTTTATCATGTTCCGGAAACGAGGAAATGAAAATTGAAAATAAATGAAGGATTGCAATTGAAGAATTGTGTTTCTATCAGAAACTATGGCGTTTATACTCTTGTGAGAAACAATTTTTTTTTGATAAGCGGTGATACATAGCTTTCTACTGTTGGAAGAACTCATCAAGTGGTTGGATTTTTCCTGTGGTTCCGGGAGGTATCTGAAGCAATTCAATTGTCTTGCCTGGAGGAATATCTCCAATACATGTTTTGTCATTGTACGTGGTCCATGAATCTAAAAGCAGAGCAAAATTTTCACTTGCAAATGGGAAGAACGCTTCTTTAAACCAGTTTCAACTCTTTCTTACCGGGAGCGGTAGCTCAGTGCATCAACTGATGTCACTGCAGCGCCTCTGACCGGGAGGTCCTAGGTTCGACGGCGGCAGGATTTTCGACACTAGCTTTTCAGCAATGTCTAATTCAGTCGCTGTCTGGAGTAGAATTCTAGCGGCCGGCTCCTATGATCGGTAGTGTTCTGTGGTTTCTCCGATCAACACCAGGCGAATGCCGGAGCAGTACCCTAACAAACGGGCCACGGACCGCGCGCAATCTGTCCTTCCTCTACCTTGTCCTATCCTCTCCTCTTACATGCACTACACTACCACATATTCCGGGAGATCGGTCGGGAGCTTAGAGCTTGTCCCGGCTGGGGTCCTGTCCCCGCTGGTGGGAGAGACCTGGTTAGGGGGAAACCCCGCTAGCCGACAGTAGGTCGGCGCCGAATCTCGCCATCCAGCAGGAGAAGATCCCCGCCATCTTTTGCGAAAAAAACATGCACTACACTAACGAGAGTAATGACCAAAGTAGTTGACGCGTCCGGAAACACGAAAAAAATCAATCATTTAACTCTTTCTTTCCCATTTTTCCTGATTTTGTGGCTGTAACAATTATGTTTCCGGCTTGAAACATTCTTTTGGAGACTACAGGACCGAAACATCCTTTTGGTTCCTGCAGAACAATAGAAAATATAGGCAATAAAGATCCATCCATACTTTTCGTTGGCATTATAGTGTACGAGTGTGATAAAGCACTAACTGATTGAGCAACTGTCTGCGTGTGTTTTACGCCAACAAACGACAAAGTCCGTTTTGATCGCATTCGCGTTCAAATTCACTTTGGTCTGTATTGTACATAGAAGACGGTGAGTAATGTGAAAATCTCTCTTGGGCATTTTCGAGAAATTCCTCTGCAACCATATCCTTTTCGGTTTCGTCGTGAACGTGAGTGTGTGATACAACTTTTGTAATTTTCCTGCTCTTAATTTTATGTGCTTTTTTAAATCGATTGATCCTGTCGCAGATATTCATCATTCACATTTTGATTCGTTCTTTTTGCAAGTTCAAATCGAAACCAAAGTTTCTCATATATAATTTTTTGTGTTCTCTTGGATTCGTTGTCATGTTTTCTACTTGCTTCTTCCACAAATATAGTTGTCGCTCTGACGTCACGCGGCGACAATTTCTACGAACATGTGATATTGAATATCGTTTCTTACCGCCCTCATTCAACCAGAATTCCACAGCTTTCGTCTTGAAGCTAATGCTAACATCTTTTGAATTTTTCACAGGGCTTGGGTAATAAATTGAACCGGAGGATTTTGAGGATGACTGACATTTAGAATCACTAGGTTCCGGCGATTCGCTATCTGATTGTAATAAACTCTTGCTCATATCATCACCCGTGGTAGAAGTATGCTTATCGCGGTCTGTATCACTGTCACTACCAATTGATTCACAAACACTTTTTCATATACATTGAGGGTTGATTCTTCATAACGCTCCACTCCTGTACTATTATTTTCAATCAATTCTATGATGAATTGACCCATTTCGCGTTCTTTTTCATTTATATTGCCCGTCGAAGATAAACCTTTGTCACGAAAGTAAAGCAAGACGAACTCGACTACGTTAACTGGATTTATAACAACTTGCTCTGCGGCCATTGCGAATGTTCTTTCTCCCGATACAAGGAAAGACAAACTGGGTGCGAAACTAAGCAGCCCTTGTTTATTGCAGGGTCGCTAACGGAGCTGTCCGACTCATCCGTGACCTTCGGGTACCTCGCGCCAGCTCGCCCGCAGTAAGGGCTGTCCAAACGGACCGGTAAAGGCCCCAATATTTTTCTTAGTTATTATATGTGTTTCTCAATGTTTTATTTGAAGGCCTTGCGGTGGAAACTGGGAGCTAATATTTTGGATTTTGGATTTTGATAGTGCATTGAATGTGTCATAAAAATTTCGAGGGTTTTCGACATGAAGGATCTGTTACTTCCCTTGTCAGTAGCAGTTTACGTTTCGTAGTGCTAAGGTGCATAAGAGAAAAGTTTAAGTCTACACAATGCTCAACTTCAAATCTAAGTGCAGTGATTTAATAAGTGATTAACTCTAAATCAACATCCATCAACGTTGGCCTCAGTCAGTGTATCGCCGATGCCTTAGCCCTGGTTTATCCAACCGACGGCCAAATGGAGGTCGTGGAAGGCGACGACGGTAATTTTCCAGCTCCATACGCTCCAGCGTATCTACTAACGCCATCTCAACAAGCGCAGATGTTTCATTATGCAGTACCGGCAGCGTATTCAATGCAAGCAACAAGTATGCAGCCACATATGCAAAATAATATTCAACCAACGCAGGTCAGTCATTTTGTGCCAGCAAAAGGTGCAACCTCTTCTTCAAGGTGCAATGACATTATTGCAAACTCCGTTCTAACCCCCTAAGTGAACAGCGGGGTATGTAAATTGCGGGCCGGAAAAAAAAAGAGCTAAACCCGTAAGTAAATTGCGGACCGACCCAGGAAAGGGTATACGTAAATTACGGACCGCCTATCTGTAAGGGTATTTATCTTCCAGGTAAAAGTGGAAGGTGACCAGGGGCGGCCGGCCCCAGGCGGCTCTTTTAGGGGTGGTAAAATTTCACAATAAATAATAATAATAATAATAATAATAATAATAATAATAATAATAATAATAATAATAATAATAATAATAATATCTTGTAAAAATTTGAACCATTTCATTTCATATTTTGTCGCACCTACGATTCGGACCGATTGAATTGAGCACGGAATCTTTCATTACTTAATTTGTGTCTTCTTTAAATTCATGTATTTTAATGACATATTCCTCATTGCAGCGACTGGTAACACAGTCTATAC
Source organism: Teleogryllus occipitalis (assembly GCA_011170035.1). Lineage (NCBI taxonomy): Eukaryota > Metazoa > Arthropoda > Insecta > Orthoptera > Gryllidae > Teleogryllus > Teleogryllus occipitalis. The sequence continues at coordinate 159,425 of BLKR01003118.1, forward strand.
TGACATGTAGGTATTCCCCATATTTAATTTTGTGTTTGGATTGTTTATGATTAAAAATGACTCCTATCGTATAAATAATAGTGTTCAATATTGTATAATAAAACCTGCAAATTAGATTACAATACGGATAACTTCTTTTAGGGAAGTCCGCGAATGATGCTTTGATAATTCAAAGAAAGTTTTATTGATGACTTATCAATTGTCCAATTCACAATAATTTAATCGTATACTTGTATACGTATGCGTTTTACAAACTGATTTTAGAGCTCATAAGTATGTAGTGATTGTTAGGTTATTGAACTTTGTTGACAAATTATATTGTTCGTGTACATATACATTCGACTACGTGAGCATTAAATATTTTATTTAAGAGAATTATTAAAAAGTAGACGAATAAAGTTGTAGTTAAAGACAAGTTTTGTTTTTAATTCTAACAATTATACTAATTATTATTTATTGTTATTTTTCAATAAACATATGAATGGTAACAGTATCGTTCTACTTCTCATTGGAAATTGCATTGTGCTTTATATTCAATTCGCTAATAACTGAATATTGTGGATCGTCAAGAGGTAATCATAAGTAGGTAGAAGATTTTGACGACTTAAAACATCGCCAAAAAGGATCAATAAAATGCGCATAAAATATTATAAAATGCCCTAAAAGCAAAGCAAAATGACGTAAAAAATGTGATCAAAATCAGTTCGCAAGAACAACTCAAGCTGTTGGATATATTACAGATGTAATCGAAGTTTCTATTCGTTCAAGTGAAATCAGTTTTTAAGCTTTTGGATTGGACCGTTCTTTACCAGGAAATGTCCGTCT